>PDHP01000134.1:0-51197 GCA_003339455.1 Ophiocordyceps camponoti-leonardi (nom. inval.) | reverse complement strand
ATAAGAAAAAAAAAAAAAAAAAAAAAAAAGGAAAAAAAAAAGGGGGAGAAAAAGAAAAGAAAAAAGGGGGGGGGGGGGGGGGGAGAAAGAGAAAGGAAAAAGAAAGGGGAAAAAAAAAAGAGTCATCGTCCATCAGCATTAGGAGGAGCCGAATCAGCAATCCGGTCAAGCAACTCCTCCTTCCGACGATCATGCCTCTTCTGCCTCCGATGCTCAATCGTCTTGATGGCATCGTCCGTGAGCTCCTGCCGGTTGAGGAGGCGGATGACGTCCTTCTTCCTCGTCTTCCTATCGCCCACCATGATGACGACGCCGGCCGAGAGGTTACACGAGATGCTGACGCAGAGGATGACGGTCGTCAGGGCAAAGGGGCGGACGTGGTAGTCTATGCCCCACGTGCAGGCCCCGAGCGAGATCTGCAGGCACGAGTGGCAGTCGAGGAGGATGACGATGGCCATCAGGTACGCCAGCGGGAAGGAGTAGTGCGTCAGCGTCTCCTGCGGCTTGTAGAAGCTGTGCGACTTGCTGAGCTTGCCCTGGTGGTGGAGGAGGCTGCGTCTCTGCTTGGGTGTCAGGGGGTAGTAGGCTTCGGCGTCCTCGTCGTCGTTGTCGTCGTTGTCGTTCTCCGCCCCGGCCTCGACGTCGGCTTCGGTCCCGGCTCCGGCTTCGAAGCTTGGTTCCGCCTTGGAAGCGCCGGTCTCTCCCGACTTCTTCCCCTGTTCGAGATCGACGACGACGACGGTGTCGACGGCGGCGACGTCGTCGGCTTCGTCGTCGCCCGACGTGCTGTGCGGACGGGGCGAGGAGCAAGGCCGCGTCACGTTGACGGGGGCCGACGACGACGAAGTCGACGGCGGCCGCGAGGCGTGAGCGGGCGACGGCTGCTGCTGCTGATGCTGATGCTGCGCATCTGCGGCTTCTTCCTCCGAGTCGGCTTCGCGACGATGTCGACCGACAAAATTCCAGGGCCGGCGCTTGCGAAGGCGGGTGCGCGGCGGCCGGGACGCAGCCTTGATGATGCGCATGTAGTGGACGACGAATATCATGTGATAGGTGTCAATGGCTCGAAAGGGCGCCAGCCCGTCGCCCATGATGGCGAAGAGGGCGACGAGGACGCTGTCGATGATGTGGATGGCGTACACCTGCTTCTCGCCGACGTAGATCCAGCCGATGAGAAACAGGACCCAGGCGAGGCCGAAGAGGGTGATGAGCGTGGCGTAGACGGTGACGAAGAAGCCCAGCGGCCGGCGGACGTACTGGCCGAAGCCCTTCATGGTGCGCTTGAACCGGGCGCGGCGCGAGTGCAGCAGGTGGCGCACGTGGTCGTCGAGCTCCCACTTGTCGGCCGCGCTCCAGCCCTCGAGCTTCTTGCCGTGCGGCAGGGCGGCGTAGTGCGAATCGGAGAGGCGAGAGGTGATGGTGGCCGAGCGTCGGATGGGCGGCGCTTCGACGTCGTTGTCGTCGACGCGGGAGGAGGAGTCGTCGAAGGCAAAAGGCGGCTGCGGCGGCTGTTGCGGCTGTGGATGCGGATGCTGCAGAGGCGGAGACGACGCTGCGGCTGTTGTCGTCGCCACCGTCCGCGCCCCGGCCGAGGTGGGCCGCCGGGGTTGGCCGTCGTGATGGGAGAGGACATAGGTGGGCCGACGGTTGACCCAATTGCCGAGGTCGGGGACGAAGAGCGAGTTCTGCACGTTGGTGAGCGTCGACAGCGTTTGTACTTCCGGATCTGTTTCGCGTGAGGGGGCGAGTGCGCGAGTCAGCCGCCGAAGACGTGGCAAAAGAGGAAGGGGGGAGGGGAAATAGCGGACCAATTATGTCGAGCCAGTCGACCAACTGCTCGTCATATTCATCCTGGTGACGAGAAGAGCGGAGAGGAGCGGCATCGTCAGATGGGCGAGGGGGGGGGGAAGAACGCCTCGGTCCGGAAGTTGGCCAAAGTAGACGGGTCATACGACGAGGACGACGAGGCCCTTGGTCGGGCAGTGTCGGCGCTGTCGTCGTCGTCGTCTGGCGCTCTTCGGCGACAGGGTCCGGCGCGAAGCCCAGCTCGGTCATGGACGGACGGATTCCCTCCTCGGTCAGACGGGGAAGATGAGCCGGCGCCGGTTGCTGCTGCTGCTGCTGCTGCTGATGGGCCATGGTGAGCCTCTTCGAAGCGCGGGCCGCATCGGGAGGAGCGGTCAAGACGCTCGTCTGGGAATCGCTCCGCGGACGAGAAAAGGCCACGACGGGGGAATCGGCGTAAATGCGGACGCGGCCTGAGCCGAGGGTATTGGACCGAATCCGTATACTAGGCTGTCGTGGCGCCGGGGAAGGACGTGACGGCGAAGGCGAAGGCGAGGCAACGGGCGAAGCAGACCGCTGCAGTTGGTCCCTCGAAGCCGGCACCACCACCACCTGCTCGCCGGCGGACGTAGACGGCCTCCGCCTAACATCGTCGTCGACCTGCATCGACTGCTGCCGGAGCGTTTCCCGAAGCTGCTCCTCCTGATGTCGTCGAAGGGACTGGTGAGCTTCTCGCCTTCGTAGCCTCTGCTCTTCTTCCTCTTCTTCTTCATCGTCTTTCTCCTCCTTCTTCTCGTCCTGTCGCCGGGGCTCGGGATCGGAGCCCATCTGATGGACGGCGACGGCGACGGCGACAGAAGAAGAGAGGAGGCCGTGTTGGGGGACCGTTAATAGTAGCGAGGTAGGCCGTAGGATTAGTAGTTCCGTAATCCGTACTCCGTAGTTTCAAGGCAAACAAATGGAAGGAAGGATCGATTGAACGGGGGAAGGTAAGGAAGCAAGGAAGGAAGGAAAGGGGACAAAAAAAATAAAACAAACGGTACCTTCCCTCATGGACGGCTCAGGGAAACAAGGAAAGAGACAGAACCCCCCCTCCCCTCCCCCGTCTTTGACTTGTTGACTCGCGCGCCTTCCCACACACCCCCCGGTCCCGTCCCGTCCTCTGCCCTCTCCCCTCTCCGGGGCTGGTTTTTTTAGCCAAGCAGCTGGAACAAAGCGGGCGGGTCTCTCTCTTCTCTCTCTCTCTCTCTGTGTCTCTCTCTACTCCAACTGCCGTCTAGTACGGAGGCTCTCTCAGTATCTTCTCGTCTTACCTTCCCTGTCAACCCCTTCCCCGGGCCTCTTTCCCCCCTTTTTTCCCCAGCGGACGGACGGTCTGACACCTCACGGGCCCAATCGTCGCCTAATACCCGTCCATACCTACATACATGTAAATGGGATGCCGTAAGAATTATGGGTGTATCCGTACGTGAAAACGCAACCTTACTACCTGACGAAAGCAGCAAGGCATGCATATCGCAGATAGTAACGGTTTGATAAGTGATAGACTTCATATGAATCTTTCTCATCTTCTTCCATCTATCCCTTCTTCCATCTCTGATTCCTCACTTTTCCTTCTTACCATCTTTCCTTCCTCACCGTCACGCGCAGGATATGACACGCAAAGTACAGCACATGGGGCCGCGTGAATCAGCCCCCCAACCCAACCCAACCCCTTTTTTCTCACTAGTTCGTCGTTGGCGCGGCCTATAATCTTGTTTTAATGTCTAGCATCGTCGTGGCTGGACTCGAACGGACGAATCAATAGGGGAAACAAGGGAAGAAAGAGAAGAAGAAAAAGGAAAGAAAAGTACGTCATTTCCCATCAGTTCAGCCCCCTTTGTGTACTGCTACTGTGTTTGTACGTGTCCGTATCCGTATAATCGAGGGATGTCCGTACTGATAGAATCATCACTCCTCAACGTTTAGCAGCGCCGCTTCAACGGCCTCCTGTAAGTCAAGGTGGAACAGGGGCCGGTTGAGCCCCTGCACAGCCACTAGTCTCGCGCCTCCGCCGCGGCCTCCGCCTCCGCCTTTTGCCCCGCCGGCGTCGGCCTCGGCCCCCCCCTCGACGTCGACGTCAAAGTCGACCAGTCGTCGTCGTCGTCGTCGTCGTCGTCGTCGGCGCTCCGTCTCGGCCGTCACGGTGGCGTCGTCGTCGTCGGCGATGCTGAAGATGGTCTTCCACCGCGCATCCGGATCCGCCCTCGGTGGCGTCCGGTAGCCGAAGCCGGCGGCGGCCAGGCTGCGCTTCGTCCACCGGGACCGGATGTGGGCGAAGTGCCAGTCCACCCGGTCCGGCGCCGCGTAACTGTCCAGCTGGTTCCGCACGTCGATGAGGGCCTGCGTCGCCGTCACGTCGATGTTGTTGACGGACGAGAAGTCGAGGATGATGGCCTTGAGCGTCGGTCGCTCGTCTACGTCGTCGACCTTGGGCGTCCGCGGCGTCGTGTCGTTCCAGGCACGATCCTTGTCCATCTGTCAACCATTTTCCTTTCTTCCCTAGTGTCTTCCCCCACCCCGTCTGCCAGGACATACCTTCAGTGAGCCCAGTGTGCTGACGTCTGTCCGCCTCGTCTCGCGAAAGATGGTGTCGGTCAGCTGACCTAGAGATCGCGACGCGTTGGGGTAGTTGAAACCCTCGGCGAAGCCGTAGATGAAGATGCCCGGGTGAGGGCTATGCAGCGCCACCCTCGGATTCGACCCGTCCTCGTGACGGCACGGCAGGAAACCGGTACGCAGCGAAAGGTCCGACTCGTCCGCGACGGCCTCCTCCTCCTCCTCCTCTTCCACCACCTCACCCCCCTGACCGTCTCGCGCCTTGGAGGTGCGCGGGACGGCGGTGGCGGTGCGGACGCGGACGAGCCCCAGCATGCGGCCGCTGCTGAGGAAGAGGCGCCAGATGAGGATGGCAAAGGACATGCCGACGGCGACGTAGATGCCCATCTCGATGCTGGCGAACACGGCGGCCAGGACGCCGGCGGCGAAGATGACGGCCTCGAGCGGCGACACGCGCCAGAACTGCACCAGGACGGCCGGCGGCGTGATGACGTCTCCGACGGCGTGGATGATGACGGCCGCCAGCGCCGAGTTGGGGATGAAGAAGAAGACGCTGGTGAGGGCGTAGAGGGCGAGCAGCACGACCATGGCGGTGATGACGCCGGCGAAGGGGGTCCGCACCCCGGCCTTGGACTTGATGGCGGTGCGGGAGAAGGAGCCGGTGGCGGGATAGGCGCCGAGAAAGGGGCCGAGGACGTTGCTGACGCCGATGGCGACCAGCTCCTGAGACGGGTTGATGACGTAGTTGTTGATCCGGCCGAACGACTTTGATATGGAGATGTGCTCGATCAGCATGACGACGACGGCCGCGGGGAGCTCCGAGGCCATGGTGCTCAGGATGGCCGAGTTGATCTCCGGTACGGCGGCGTGTTGGAAGCCTGCCATGATAGAAGAAAGAAGATCGTTTCAGTCGACTGAAGTCGTGCAAGGTTCCCTCTCTGTCTCTCTCTCTCACACAGCTCTTACACTCTCCTTTGCACATACAAAACTCTCACACTCTCAGAGACACACACACACACAGACGCTCTCCCTCACCTCGCGGGACATCTTTTATGATGCTAAACCTGGGCTTATCCCTGTGCCGCGCATTGACGGCGGCGCTGATGCCGGTGTAGAGCAGGATGACGAAGACGGTGCGTAGGGTAGAGAGGAAGAAGAAGAGCTTGGCGCGGCGCGGCTGGCGCTTGGCCATGCGGGAGCAGAAGATGCGGATGGAGTAGAGCATGAAGAGGGCCGAGAGACCCATGGCGGCGTCGAGCCGGGCCGTCGGCAGGTTGCGCAGGGTGCCGATGACGACGCGGTAGGTGGCGTCGCGGGTGTCGACGCCCTGGATGCCCATGAGCTTGGAAACCTGACCGCTGGCGATGTTGAGGGCGGAACCCGTCATGAAGGCGCAGATGGCCGGGAGGGGTATGAACTCGACGAGCCAGCCTAGACGAGCGAGGCCGAGGAAGAGGATGATGGCTCCGGTGACGAGGGCGAGGGCGGAGGCGACGACGTGGCCCTCGACGTTGGGGAGTTCCTCTCTGGCTCGAAGGACGACGTTGCCCGTGATGAGGGACATGACGGCGACGGGCTGTTTTTTTGGGGAGCGTGAGTCGAATGATGTAGTTAGCAACTGGGCTAGGACGATGGGGAGGGGGGTTTGAGGAGAATTGGAAGTGAGGGAGAGGGATTTCTTGCTGACACCGATGGTTATGTCCTTTGAAGTGGCAAAGGCCCAATATACGACGACGCCCATGAAGGACGTGTAGAGGCCGTACTCGACCGGTAGTTGTGCCAGCTGTGCATAAGCCATGCCTTGAGGGACGACGACGGCTCCGACGGTGATGCCTGAGTATATAGATGTAAGATTGATGGATATCTCATCAGCCAGATTTGATAAAGGATGATGATGAGAAGCAAGTGACGCACCGGCAACGACATCGCCAAACAACCAACCCAGATTATACTTGTAAATCCAATGAACAAAGGGGAAAAGACCAGCAAAGTAGGCGACGAAATCGCGAGCCGAAGGCACCAACTCGGCCAGGAACTCGCCGACGGAAGGATCGCCATCGACATAGATGTCGGCGTTCACCAGCGGCGGCACGGCGTCGTCGTCGCGAAGGGAGGACGGGGCGACGCCGATGGCCTCGGCTAGGCGACGACCCTTGAACTTGGAGCCCATGGTGTTTTTTTCACGGGCGAGGGAGGAGCATGACGAGGAATTCTTTTTGTATTGGTGAGGTGTTGTTGTTGTTGTTTAGCTGTCGCCGGCAATGGAAGGGGAGATGGATGGATGGATGGATGGATGGATGGATGATGATGTATGTTTTATGTTGATGTAAGTAAGTTGTTTCCTTTTTCTTCTTTGGTGGTAATTCCCTCTCTCTCTCTCTCTCTCCCTCTCTTTTTTTTTTCGTTTTCCAATCTTCTACCGTTAGAGATGTGTGTGTAAGAAGCTGCTGCTGCTGGTAATGGTGGGAGTACAATGATGGTAATGGTGGTTATGTCTTGTGGCTGACCCGGCTTCGTCAGATGTGCCACCAGATTGCGTGCTTCAGCTAGTTCGTCACTTTTCGTCAGCCGCGGCGGCGACGGCGGCGCCCCCCCTCCCCCTCCCCCCTCTCCTTGTTTTTCCCCCACCACCCTCCCCCGACGTCAAGCCGGGGTCGTAGAGGAGGATATCATGCCCCCCTTCTTCCGTTAAGAGAGTAAAGGAGAAGGATGGATCGACGAGTTGTTGTTTGTTTGTGTTGGTGGAAAAAGGGAAAGAAGAAGAGGAAGAAAAGAAACGGATGGGATGAAAGATGGGAAGATGAAGAAGAGAAGAGAAAAAGAAAGAAAGAAAAAAAATAAGGGAAAAAGAGGGAACGAGAGGGGGGAAAGAAAAAAGGCTATTTTCCCCCGTTCTCTGCCGTGCCGTTGGCTGGGCTGGTGAAAGCAACAACACTGATGCATACTAGGTACTGTCGTGCATGCATACCTCTTCTTTATTAGATGGAGATCAGAAGAGCTCGGGATACGAGGTGATACACAAGGTATCCGTCTATCTAGATATCGTGACGCCGTCAGCGAGGATGCGTTATCCAGAGACGAAATCGAGAGAGATTTTCATGAAAGCGATAGATTAAAGTTCCGTCTCTTTTTTTTAAGAATTTTATATGTAAACAAGGCAAAAGAAAAGATCAAGACAGTAATAATCTCATCTATGAATAGCTCTCTCTTCCCGTCGATTCGGGGACCTCGGGGTAGATACTACCTAGAGATGTCCGTACGGCTGATAGATAGAAAGATGGATAGACAGACATACATAGAGGAGAAGGGCTGTAAAGTCGCAGGGTGTGTCCCAAACTGCGACGCCAAGATAAAAAGATGTACCGCATCTCGCCGGGGTTATCCTTTCACGAGCCTAGGACGTACGGGGATAGATGGATGTTCGTTGCCCTTCTATTATCATCCCGGACTTCTCTCATCCTCGAGAGGGCTGTGCGATGACGCCATTCAACAGGGCGGCCCGGAGGAGGAAGCGGGGGTGGGAAGCGGGAGTCGGAGGGAGGGACAGGCAAGCAAGACGTTATATCTGCACCTAGGAATTACGATGTTTTCCCACTGTTTTATTTCCATTTACTCACTCCCCTTTTTTGTTCTCTTTATAATTTTATTCGAGGGCGGGCAAGCTCGAACAACGATAGTATCCGTGAATAAATATCCGTATACATACATATGTGTGTTGGTTGTCGACAAGGCAAGGAACTAGGTATGTAGGTATATAGAACAGGCGAGATAACAAGTCTGGCGAGGAGAAAAGCCAGCGTCGTCATCTCCTTCTTTACACATAAATCACTCAACAGCCAGCACTTCTCACTCCTCATCTTCATCATCATCGCAGCCGAGACGGGCAAAGATAATCATAGTCACGTGATAACCCTCATCTCCCTCCTCAGTCCTTCCCCCCCCCCTCCTGCGAAAGAGGCTACGCACACCTTATTACACCAGGCTGTCACGGACGATCGACAGTCGATAGGTAGGTAATCATCAACGCGGCGGCGGTTGTCATTCATGTATCCGTAATTGTTTATTTACTTATTCGGCTGCTTCCGACGCTACGCTACCACCCAAGATCAGCCACTGTCAACGTCGTATCGCCCGACGATTCGACATGAGACGACGACGAGCGGCTCAAGCCAAGGCGGATGCGACTTCTCCTCGTCACATTGGTTACGCCTCTCTCTCTCTCTTCCCGTCTTCCCTTGTCAGCCACACACACACGCATACCCCCTTTCATCCCCCCCCCCCCTAATATCCGTAGATTGAATTGAACCGCGCGCGGTCCAATCAAGACTAAAAACGTGACATTGTCTGAGCAACACGCTGTTTCAAAACTGTTTATCCTTCGGTCATTACGTGCGTTCATAAATATCAACACTGAACACATCTGTGCATTGCATCCGTACACCGCATGTGCATACAGAGATTGTGCATGTACGTAAGTACTACATAAAGCACAGGGCACGCTGCATCATATCCGGGCCAAAGGGGGACCGACCACTGGCCAGGGCCAACAACAAGGCAAACGGGAACGTGCCGAGATGATGATGATAATAATGCCAGAGCAGCTATCCGTGTACCTATCCGTACGGACGAATACTGCAAAAAGCCGGGGGAAAACATGGCTTTGGTTTGGGGGCCGTTGGCGCCGTTGCCTTGCATACCTCTACCCTAGTATTTTGTGCTCGGGATAATTCTATGAATCTACCTAGTTGTGTGTGATGTTGATTTACGGATACTGCTTACTTTGTTGTGCAGCCGGCCGTTGTGCATGTGTTGTGTCATCCTCGCATGCTGCATCCCTCCAATCCCCTTGTTCTCGTTTTGTGTTGACTGTTGAACCTCTTTCTTCCTCCTCTTCCTCCTCCTCCTCCTCCTCCTCCTTATCCCATCACCCACCCCCTTTTTCATCTTCCTTTACAGACACTCACTCTCCTTTTTTTTCCCCTTCCCGTCTGTTCGTTCTTCTTCTTCTCCTTCCTCTCCTTCCTCTCTCTCTCTCTCTCTCTGTCTTTCTCCTTCTTTCATTCTTCTACGTTCATTCTCGTCTTCTTCTTCTTCATCATCATCTTCATCATCTTCTTTCACATTCAGCTGTCCCTTCCTCTTTCTTCCCACAACACCGCAGGCCGTTCGTTCCTTTGTCTTTTTTCCTTTCCCCTTCACCCCCAAACTCTTCGTCTCATATTCATCAGAGCCTCATCGTGTTTTTTTTTTCCCGCTCTCTCTCCTTTCCTTCCTCTTCTCTGACCACCCTCTCTTATTCTGCACACATAATCATTCTTCTTCATCCCTTCATCTTTCTTTTCTTCTCTCTCTCCTTCTCTTACCGCATCTCTCGAGCCACCACCTTTTTTTTTTCTCATTCTTCGCCCACGATGCATCTGACGTCGGCCCTCGCCGCCGCTGTCGGCCTCGCCTCCTGCGCAACCGCGCACAACAGCAACAACTATCTTGGCTTCAACTCGGGCGCCACAAAGGCCGACTACTCGGCCAAGTTCAAGGCTGACTATGAGGCCGAGTTCCGCACCGCCCAGAACCTCATGGGCGCCCCTGGAAAGTTCAACGCCGTCAGGCTCTACACCAACATCCAGGCCTACTCGCAGAACGAGCCCATCCAGGCCTTCGACGCCGCCGTCAGCACCCAGACCCGCGTCCTCCTCGGAATCTGGGCCTCGGGCACCACGTCCATCGACAAGGAGCTCGCGGCCCTGCACGCGGCGGTGAAGAAGCTGGGCAAGAGCTTCACCGACCTCGTCATCGGCATCTCCATCGGAAGCGAGGACCTCTATCGCAACTCCCAGACGGGCGACAAGAACAAGGCCGGCATCGGCAGCTCCGTCGAGACCATCGTCGGCTTCATCAAGCAGTTCCGTCGCGAGTTCGCCAACGGCCCCCTCGCCAAGGTGCCCGTCGGCCACGTCGACACCTGGGACGCGTGGACCAACGCCACCAACCGGCCCGTCATCGACAACATCGACTGGCTCGGCGTCGACGAGTACCCCAGCTACCAGAGCGGCGAAGGAAACAGCATCGAAAACGCCGCCCGTCTCTTCGAAGAGGCCTACCAGAAGACGCTCGGCGTCTCCGGCGGCAAGCCCGTCTGGGTGACGGAGACGGGCTGGCCCCTCTCCGGCCCGGACTGGGACCAGGCCAAGGCCAGCGTCGACAACTCTCAGCGGTACTGGCGAGAGATTGGCTGCCGCAAGCTGTTCAACAAGGTGCCGACCTTTTGGTACAACCTGCGGGACTCCAACCCGGCCAACAAGCTCAAGTTCGCCATCACCAAGGACCTCTCGACCAAGCCCCTGTTCGACCTCTCGTGCCCGGCCAAGTTTGCCTCCGCCTCGGAGATCAAGCCGGGTAACTCGACCGGGGCCACGAGGACCAGCAGCATGGCCACCGCCGACGCCACCAACATGCGCGTCCCCTCGACGACGGCGACCGACTCGGCTTCGTCTTCGTCGTCCTCCTCTGACGGCAACAGTGCCTCGTCGTCTTCCCCGAGCTCGAGCGCCGCGACTGGCTCGTGGGGTCAGCGGGCGAATGGCGCCTTTTACGGCGGACTCCTTCTCCTTGTCGCTGCCATCATGACTCTTTCTTAGACGTCATGGGGGGGATGGATTTCTTGTCTCTTGTTTTTTTTTTACCACAACAAAACCTTATGCACACGAGGCGCAGGCCAGTTAGTTTTGCGAATTTGTCATATAGACAGGGGGGAGGCTGTGTATCCTGGCGTGGGTGTTTTGTTGGATGCCGGCGCGGCATGTGTACCGTGGGATATTGATGGAGGGAGAGACGATGAAGGGGGAGGAGGAAACCCCCCAACACAGAATGCATACAGACAGACAGACAGACAAGACAAGACAGACGAGGACAGATAGATAGATAGAAGAAGAAGCAAAAAAAAATGATGATCAAGGTATCATCACTGGATGGTCTCCTTTGCTGACTGGAGAGCTGTAGGTGAGTCTCACGTTGTGCATAGACGCAGGTGGATGAAGTGAGGTTGGCTGTGGGGTTGCCGTGGAGGACTAGTATAGGGTAGGTCGGGAAACTTGCGAGTCGAATATTGACTTTGCTGGCAGGATTTGAAGGGCATTATGGCGTTTTGGATAGGATGAATATCCTCACGGTGTAACTCCCGCGTCTGTGGATTTAGGGCTTGAAAACGAGAGTGATGTCGATGTATAGATGGTTTGAAGATGATGGTTTTGGGAAATGGGTGTGGAATTGGGTCCTCTATATCATGGCTTCACCATCCTCACCATGTTTCCACAGCATGCCTTTACACGTCGAGATGATCCTTTGCTCTATTCTGTTCTCCCTTTACTAGTATACATAGATCTATACACGCTTGTCTTTCTTCTTTCAGTTCAAATATGGCGTAAGAAGACGTTGGAAAATGGAGATGATAGTATACAAGGTGGAGAGCCCGGCTGCCGTGTATGTCCCCCCCCTTTCCTATATCTACCACCTAGCTTCCAGCTCTTGGCTCCATCTACAACCAAGTCGTTCTTTTTGTTTCCCCCTCTTTGAGACCTTCTTCATGTATATGTGCCCCTATACTGGAGGGAAAAGGATTCTGCTGCGTTGTTGGGCCAGGTGATGGCCACTGCTGCACTGGAATCAGATCAAGGATCACGATCTCAGACGAAAGCTGTGCATATGTATGACCCCCTCTTTCACCTCTCCTGTTCTTTGGATCACTATCTTTTCCCTTCTTACATCATGCTATTTCTTTTCCCCTGTCCATCTCTACGGATACCATATCCCCTGCCCATCTCTGCCTCATGTGATGCCACTTTGTGTCTGATAGTCATGGACCTGGCCGCCGCGTCTAACGCTTATCGTGACTGCGCCCCTATCTAGCTCCATTTCTCCATCTTCTCTCAAGCTCGGGCTTTGTTCGTGCAGAAAGGCACTAACATCACAAACCAAGAGGAGTCAACTAACTGCTCAGCTACATGTATGTATCGTAAGTCGTTATCCCAATCTTCCAAGCTGAAGAGATAAAACATCTGCCAGACTTTATGAACTATGGCAGAGACGGATGAGATGTGTACAAGGTTAAGAGCTCGTCTGTATTTCATGGGTAAGGCAATGTCCACCCCCCCCTGATGGTTGATGTCTTCCACGGCGAAGACAGGGGAGGACAAACCCAAAAACTTTCCCTCCTTCACAACGGCTTCCGTGCCGAAATCCCGCTTCTAAGAGAAAACTTACATTCTCTACCACCTCGGCAGGGAAAAGAAACTTGGGCCTCAAGCTCGTTGACCACAAGCGTAGTTCTCTCTCCCATCTTCTCGATCCCTGCCCATCCCTTCCCCCCCCGCGGATTCTGAAAAAAGCCCGCTAATAGACAGCGGATTTGTGAAGAACATTAGCATATCCTGGAGAAAAACCAGGTTTCCTCATCCATCCATGGCACCGGCATTCTGGCTCGGACGCGGAAATCCCCCTCCTCCCCCCTTTCTACACTTCCATCTCAGTGGGGTCATCACCGCTATCACCCGTCGAGGACTAGGTCCGGGAGCAGCCTCGGCTGATCCCTGTCTAGTTTCCCTACGGAAAATATCGTTGCTGCAGCTGGCCGAGCTCACGTGCCGGGGGAGGGGGAGAAGCACAGGGCTTTCTTACATGGGGGCTACGTGGCAGAGCTGCATGCTAGGTTGGGAATCCGTATGTTCGGAGCCATTAGGAAGGCATGGACGGGGTAGACGTCTACATGGTCCGGGGGAGAAAAGGCCCATGAGGCTAGGATTTGAATCCCTAGTTCCCTACTGATACGAGATTATTGCATTGATTGCTGCAGCTGGTAGCGCTCACGTGCGGGGGAAGCAGGAAGTTTCTGTAGGGGGCAAAGCTACCTAGACGTAGAAGACGGTATAAGAGTGTCGAACTCGGGACAGGCGAAGCACTCTTGAGAAACACCACTGCGTGAAGGAGTAGAGCCGCGGAAGCAGCCTCACCATAAGACTATGGAGGCAGATTTCAAGAGCCAAAGACTTCTTTCTACACAAAGCTACTCGTCACTGTTCTACGACAAGTGAACGGTCGTCAAACGTCCTTCTTGTGAAGGCTAACTGGTGTAGATGCCCTGCAGCGGCATACATACATGCTACCTACACACAAACAAACTACAAATGTACAGCTTCATAGCGCGAGAAAAGTTGAACAAAGGATCAGCGAATCAACCTCCCGAGCCTAGTCCCCGGGAGAGAACAAACGATGCATTCCTGTCGATCAGCTAAACCCCAGCCACATGATTGCTGGAAGAGGTGGTGCATATGTCAAAGGGTCTAGAACCTGTGTTTGTGTGTTTTCCTTCTCCCGGACATCGTCATCCTCAACGTCGACCTCACACGATGGAGATGGCACTCTTTCTCACGACGAGGGAAGAAAACCTTTGATCGTGACTTGAGATCTTATTACAAGGAAGGGAAAGGGAGGAACGGGATAGGAGAAGGAAAACGAGCGGTGTAGATAGCTGTGTCTGAAGCACGCCTACCTATCTAAGTGCGGCCTCTCTTCGAAGTTCGGCACGAGTCCTTGTTCATCACAGCTTGGTCTAGAGAAGAGAGCTTGGTCTAGTGAAGAGATCTTCATCCTTACCTGAAGCTGAGAAGCATGTTTGTAGTATCAGACCTTTTTAATGTGTACATGTCATGTCTATCCAACGAGCGTAAAGAGTTGAACAGTCTATAGCCGCAGAAAGCAGTCAAATGGCCCCTTCTCATAGAAGTGAGGGTATCAATGACCAATATCACCGTATATTCATCTACAGACAATCAGTCTTTTCTCAGCAACAGATACAGTAATGAATCCCCATGGAGACTATACTAGCTACCTGCTACGTATTTCAACAAACAAAGATAGTAAAGAAAAGACCGAATCCAGTTGTTCCCAACGTATCTTCAAAAGATACCAGACAGCAACCTCTTATCAACACATTTCAGCGGTCTGACTAAAATCTTCCTCTGAAAACTTCATCCTCAGCCCCTGTCCCTGCGTTGTTCTCTCCCTCGAGAGAGCCAGCCGTCGGAAGGGGCTCGAGATGTGCTGGAGGTCCTAGCATCGTCGATTGTATCGAAGCGAACTTGCGATGCAGTCATTGCTTCTTCTCACCGTTCCCCATTGCCTAAAGTCGATCTAGCAATAGCCGTATCATGGTGATGAGTTAGTTACTCTGTAGGTGTTGTTATAGAAACCTCGTCAGAAGCATCTATAAAGAGCACATCACACTGCATCTTCTTGCCTTGGGAGATGATCTAAGGAGGAAAAGAAGAGAAGCTCGCTGAAGATCGAGATCTAAGATCCTGAATAACAAGCTTCTTCTCATATCCACCCCATTCAGCCATCTTCTCAACAATTCTTTCGTCGTCCATTTCCACCCTTCCTCTGCTCATACCCGAGTAATACCACTGCAACATTCTTTCAACAAGAAGAAGACAAGAACGCTCGCCTGGAACCATGTCCCCATCGTCTCTCCAGGGAAGAATGTCCGATCCCATCGCCATCGTCGGCCTAGCATGCAAGTACGGGGGAGACATCACCAACAGCTCGGAACTCCTTCGGCATGTCATGGAAGCCAAGTCCGTCCACGGTCTCTTACCGGAGGATAGGATGGACGGAAAATTCTTCTTCCATCCGAGTCAGGGGTATATCGGATCCACTTACGCCAAGGGCGGGTACTATCTTCGGGATGACGTCAATGGCTTCGACGCCGCCTTCTTTCAACTTGCCGAGGTTGACGTCATGGCCATGGACCCTCAGCAGAAGATGCTGCTGGAGAACGTCTATCATGCGTTGGAGAATGGTGAGGGACCTGTGATGAGTCTATTGTCTTGTAACGAGCTTATACTTTGTAAAATATAGCTGGCATTCGCCTGGGAGACGTAGCTAACACCGCGACTTCGGTATACGTTGGCTGTTCCAATAACGATGCCCTCGCTCTGTCCAACTCGGATCCTCTCGCGGCAGGACAATGCACCTCCACCGGTACCAGTCCGTCCATTCTCGCCAATCGTATCAGTTGGTTCTATGATTTGCACGGCACCAGCCAGACCATCGATACGGCCTGTTCCAGCAGCCTCGTGGCCCTTCATCAAGCATGTCGCAGCGTCCAGAATGGAGAGTCAACCATGGTGAGACTAGACTCTCGTCCCTGTCTGTACATCTATCACATCTAAGACTGACTCACTCATCTCATCTCGGCTTTCCAGGCCATTGTCAGCGGCGTCAACCTCATAGACCATCCCGGTGCGACGCAGAATCTAAGCATGCTTGGCGTCCTGTCTCCTGACGGACGATGCTTCACCTTTGATGAGCGCGCCAACGGCTACGGTCGCGGAGAGGGCGTCGGCACCGTCATCATCAAGCCGCTGCGAGCCGCTCTCAAGGACGGCAACCGTATAAGGGCCGTGATCCGCGCTTCCGGCTCCAATCAAGACGGGAGGACTGCGGGGATAACGCTTCCTAGCCCGCTTGCTCAGGAGTCGTTGATCCGACAAGTTTACCAGTCGCAGAACATGAGCTTGGCCGAGACTACCTACTTCGAAGCACATGGGACGGGAACCCCTGTCGGAGATCCTCTTGAGATCTCTAGTATTTCCTCCGTCTTCGGTGCCGATAGGGATGCGGATCTGCACGTCAGCTCGGTCAAGTCAGTTATAGGTCATCTGGAGGGTGGCGCGGGCATCGCCGGCGTAATATCTACCGCCATTGCCATCGAGGCCGGACTGATTCCCCCCGTAACCGGACTCCTGACAGTGAACCCCGGTCTTCCGAGCAACGAACGGCTGATGTTTGGAAAGGAGGCATGTCCGTGGCCGAAGACGGGGATTCGACGAGCATCGGTTAACTCGTTTGGCTTCGGGGGTACGAATGCACATGTTGTGTTGGAGAATGCTGATGGAGTTTGGAAGAGGGAGACGAGGAATGGCCATGCAAGGGGGCAAGAGCATGTTAAGTTAAACGGCAACGGGACTGTCAATGGCCATCACCTGGGCCATGGCTTCGAGTCAAATGGTAACGGGAGTCTCAATGGCCTTCACCACGACCATGGCCCCGAATCAAACGGCAACGGAGTCGTCAATGGCGTCCATCTTGGAAATGGCGTTGAGACAAATGGTAACGGGACTCTCAATGGCAATCATCTGAACCATTCAAACGGCAATGGGACTTCCAACGGCATTCATGAGATCCATGGCCACGAATCCAACGGCAACGGAGCTGCCAATGGTGTTCATCTTGGAAATGGCGTCGAGACAAATGGTAACGGGACTCTTAATGGCAATTATGTGAACCATTTAAACGGCAATAGGACTTCCAATGGTATTCATATGATTCATGGCCACGAACCGAACGGAAATGGAGCTGCCAATGGCAATCATCTGAACCATTCAAACGGTAATGGGACTTCTAACGGCATTCATATGATTCATGGCCACGAACCCAACGGAAACGGAGCTGCCAATGGTGTTCATCTTGGGAATGGCGTTGAACCAAACGGCAACGGGACTCTCAATGGCAATAACCCGAGCCATAGCCTCGAGTCGAACGGCAACGGATCGGTCAACGGCTCTCACCTCCAATATTCGTGCCCCAAAGACAATCCATCATCCAACAAAAGAATCCTCGTTCTCTCGGCTTTCGACGAGGAAGGAGTCCAGCGAAACACTTCCCACCTTGTCAAGTACATCGAGAATACGTCATCAAACAACGACAGAAAATCACAGACACAGCTTACGGCAGACTTGCTGTACACCTTCAACGAAAAGAGGACGCTGTTCCCCTGGCGAACGTACCACGTCCTTGACTCGGACAGCCTCGAAAGCCTCCTCGGCTCCCTACGCCAGCCTCCAAGGCTAACTCGGGCTTCGAGTGCGTCCAAGAGGCTGCGTTTCGTCTTCACCGGCCAAGGGGCAAATTGGAAGGGTATGGCGGAGGACTTGATGGTCTATCCCATCTTCAGGCAGAGAATTTTCGAAGCAGCCGAGTACTTTTTGGAGCTTGGATCTGGCTGGGATCTTCGAGGTAATCCATCCCTTCCTCTCGTCAAATACTATGATGCCGGTATGCTAAGCCGTTACAGAAAGCTACGCACGTCTGGACCTGGACACGAGCGAACCGACCTTTGCGCAGTCGTCATGCGTCGCCTTGCAGGTTGCTCTGGTTGATTTACTCTCGAGCTGGAACCTCATCCCGAACACGGTGGTAGGGCATTCCTCAGGGGAGATCGCCGCCGCATACTGCGCGGGCAAGATCTCGCGCCAAGCAGCGTGGAAAGCGGCCTTTTGTCGAGGAGCAGTCTGTCTCATCAAGGCATCAGGCGACAATAACGGAGCCATGCTCGCGGCCTCCATGTCAGAGAGCGAAGCCGAGACGTTGCTTAGCCGGCTCGAGCTGGACGTGGGGATCGCATGTTACAACAGCCCCAAGAACTGTACCTTGACCGGGAAGAGGGACGACATACACGCGGTGAAGAGGGAGCTTGACCGTATGGAGGTCTTCTGCCGCTTGCTTCCCGTCAAGGTTGCCTATCACTCTGCTGACTTGCAGGATGTTGCGGGAGAGTATCTGTCGCGTCTGGGGGATCTCGACTTTGGGGACAAGATTCACCAGGATTACGATATCCAGATGCACTCGTCCGTCACCGGAGCACGTATGAAGACGGATGAAAAGATCGAGTCTTCCTACTGGGTGAGGAACCTCGTCTCGCCTGTAAAGTTCTCATCCGCTCTCTTGAGTTCGGTTCATCGATCCGAAGCCAGCACCAAGTTGAAGACAGCCACGGATGCCATCAACACCATCATCGAGATCGGCCCGCACTCGACTCTTCGCAGCGCCATCAGAGAGACCTTGGCAGGATCAGATCGGATATTGGGATCGTCGATAGGGTATGCGAGCTTGTTGAAACGAGGCGAAACCGAGGGAGAGACGATATTGCATACGATAGGATACCTTCACGGCTTGGGGTACGAAGTCGACCTCGCTTCCGTCAATGATCGTCACGGTTTTGGTTCCAAGCCTACACTTCTTCAGGATCTTCCTCCTTATGACTTCCGTCATGCGAGCATGCGCCTCAAGACTAGGCAGCTCGAATCCGTCAAGTTCCCTGCGTACGGGAGGCACGAGCTGCTGGGGATGCCGACGACGGACTCGAACTCGTTTGAACAGCGATGGCGAAACATTGTTCGTCCTCGTGATATTCCTTGGCTTCTATGTAATAAGGTCCGTTTCTCCCCCCTGAATCTGATTATATGATTATATATGTCCGCGTGCTGACCCGGTTCTCTTAGTTGAATGACAAGATTCTGTTCCCCGGAGTGGCGTATATACTCATGGCGGTTGAAAGTGCCTTGCTCCGCGTCGAGTCTACTACCAAGGATATTGTTGGAGTCGAAGTTTACGACATGTCTATAAAAGAGTCCCTTCTCATCTCCGACGAAACCGTCGACGGCGTCGAGACCATCTTCTCCCTCGTCCAGCAGCACGGAGCCCCCAGCAGCAAGACAGCGACGAGGTCCAAGTTCCGCTTCGCATCCTACGACGATGAAAACAAGACCTGGACTGAACATTGCGTCGGGTCCGTCCGGGTTGAAACTCGCGAGAAAGGCCGCCGTCTGAAGACAACCATGCCAGACGAGAAGTCGTTCACCAGGTCCGTCGATGCTGACAGGCTGTATCAGATTTTTGCGTCCGCAGGGATGAAGTTTGGGGACTTACTTAAGAACATTCGCGGGTTTCGACTTTCAGAAGATGGGACAGCTTGTGCTGTAGATGTCTTGCCACCAGCTATACCGAGGACGGCCCATGATCGCTACGTGATTCACCCGTGCACCCTCGAAAGCATCCTCCAGAGCCTCCTCTGTCTGATAGGAAACACGGGAGATGAGCTGGTAGCCAATGTCATGGTCGCCAACCGCGTCGAATCCGTCTGGATCGCGAACCCGCTGGAGGATACGGCTCCGGGACCGGTCAAGGCATTCGCGAGATCGACGAGGAAGACGGCAACGGTGTATACGTCAAGCGTTGCAGTTTACGAGCAGGGGGGAAAGTCCGATGTTCCAAAGGTTTTCATCGACGGCATCGACCTCGTTCACTTATCTCCCTCGTCTGACGAGCAGGCTGAGGAGGAGTCATTCTACGTCGAGGCGTGGAAGCCGGATGTGCGGATGATCAGGAGTTTCAAAGGCCTGCCTGCTGCTGTGCAGGGAACAGCCGACGATCTGATCAGGGCTCCGACGAGAAGCGACCATGAGCTTTTCCAGCTCGCCTCCTCGATATTCATCTTGGACTCGCATGACGAGATAGGCAGACTCAACATCGACGACTTGCCCTCGTACCTCAAATCATTCGTCAACTGGGCCAATATTCAGTACGAGATGATCGTCCAAACACGCGCTCGCTTCATCGACATGACCCTCTTAAACCGAGTCCGCGCAAGCCCTACTCTCAAGGAAAGGCTACTCGAAAGCGCATCAAAGCTCAACGCCCGCGGATCTCTCCTCGTCCGAATCGGCAACCTCATGCTCCCGATCCTCAAGCAAGAAGTTCAAAGCCTGGAAGTCATGTTCGGAGGAAACGACGACATCATGGACAGGACGTACGACGAAGGCTTACCGGGGGACATACCCGTCCGTCTCGGGCAGTACATCGACTGCCTCGCCCACAACAAGTCGGGCCTGAAGATTCTCGAAATCGGAGCGGGGACGGGCAGCGCGACGAAGGTCTTCCTAGATGCCTTCCGCCGGGCTTTTGGTCGGGATACGGAGAGGGGGACGATTCCCATCGCGACGTATGAGTTTACTGACATATCCGCTGCCTTCTTTGAGCATGCTGGACAGCGGTTCCCCGATTGGCTGGACGTTCTTCGCTGTAGGGTGTTTGACGTTGAGAAGGATCCGGCCGCTCAGGGGTTCGAGCTTGGGAGCTACGATCTTGTCATTGCGGCGCACGTAAGGCCCCCTTTTCAGCGACTCTATCTTGACTCGGTTGTTAACGAGTGTATGGCTTTATAGGTGATTCACGCCACGGCAGACCTTCAAGTCAGCTTCAAAAACATCAGAGCGCTGCTGAAAAGGCGAGTTTCATTCATATCACTTCCAGATCGTTAATTTCTTCGATTGCTCAACTATTATGTGTGCAGCGGAGGAGACTTCATCATGATCGAAAACGTCAAGCCTGATCTTATGTGCTCGCCCCTCGCCTTCGGCGTACTCCCGGGCTGGTGGAGGAGCGTCGAACGGTACCGTCAGACGAACGCACTGATAGAACAAGACGAATGGGACGATGAGATGCGAAGGGCTGGACTCGAGCCGAGATTGCATGTGCAAGACACGGAGGAGACGGCCAACCGAGAGATGTCTGCCATCATTGCGTGTCCACGGGAAGAAGCGGTTGACGACGTGGTTCTCGAAAAGCCTCGATCCGAGTGCCTCATCATCTGCGATGACGGCGGCAGCGAGTTTCAGCTTCGGATGGCAGAGATGCTGAAAGACACGCTGGATCGGTACGAATCATCTCTTCTGAAGCTGAGCGATGTCACAGTCGATACCCTCAACGCCGTGGACCTCTGCATCGTCCTCGTCAACTTGAAGGGCCGTCATCTTTCCCAGATATCAACTGCCGACTTCGACAACATCAAGCTCATCCTCAACACCTGCACCGACCTCATCTGGCTATCAGGCGATCCGATCGACGAGCCGGAGACGGCCATGTGCAAGGGCCTGGTCCGTACAGCAAGATGGGAACGGGACCAAGATGCCGTCAACTTCATCAGCTTGAGCGTCTGCAATCCGCTGCCTAAAGACGACTCTGCCATTGCCGCCGAGGTATATCGCGTCGTCCGCGGGGCCTTCATCTGTCAGGACATGATACCTCGGAACGCGGAATACGCTCTTAGAGATGGCATACTCTGGACGAATAGGTTATTACCCGCACAAGGAGCAAACAAGGCCATCAACAAGCACCGCAAGCTCGAACCTGCGTCGACTAGGATCAGGACTATGAGCGAGCCCTTCAAGCTCACTTCCGTCAACCCTCACAAGCCGATGGCGATGAACTTTGTCCGCGATGAGAAGAGCGGTCATCAGCCTTTGAGAGACGACGAGGTCGAGATCAAGGTGTTTGCCGCAGGCATGAGAAGAGATGATTTGGATGACATGGCGCGTTTGATACCCGGACAGGGGATAGGACGAGACTGTGTCGGCACCGTGGGACGAGTCGGACAGTCCGTGACGCAAGTCGCAGTCGGAGATCGCGTCATGACACTTCGGACCGATCGCTCAAGCGGCTGTCTTCGAAGCCACTTCCGGACCGAAGCCAGAGCAGTTCACAGGGTGCCAGATGACATTGGATCCCTCGAGGCTGTCACGATTCCATGGAACTTTTGCGCTGCTTTCTACTGCCTCGTCATCGTCGCTCGTTTACGACCGGGGGAAGCTGTTTTGATTCAAGGTGCTGATCAGGCGGTGGGACAGGCAGCTGTTCAACTGGCGAAGACGCGTGGTGCCCGCGTCCTCCTTGCAGTCTCTACTACCAACAACAACAACAACAACAAGCAGTCGACGGCTCTTGAAAACGGTGTCGGCAAGAGAGAAGGTCTTGTGCTTTTAGATGATGATGATGCTCAGTCTCTATCCAGTCAGATTTCTTCAGCGACTGGCGGACGAGGAGTCGACGTCTACCTCAACTGTGACCCATCAGGTCTCTCCGATGGTCATGAACAGTGTCTATCGCCGTTCAGTCGCGTCGTCGACCTCTACGGCGACAAGACCGCACACGATTTCAGCTCTCGCAAAGGCTCGGAGAACATCTCGTACACGTATGTCGATATGGATGCGGTGGCAGAGTCCAGGATGGACGTCATCCAACATGCTCTCGTTGAAATCTCGAAAGAATTCGCTGCTCGGAGACTCCAGCCTCTCGAGGATTTCAAGGAGATGGGCTTCTCTGAAGTGTCGAAAGCCGTGTCTCAGTTCCGGGATCCTTCGCTGCATCATCCTTCCATGTTCGTCTTCCGATCCAAGGATGACGAGCTTATACCAGTAAGAACCAAATCGCTAAGATGGAAAATAAAAGCCAAGGTATTAATAGAAAAAACAGTTCATCTCTCCGCCTATCGGTGACTACAAGCTGAGAGCAGATGCCTCCTATCTCCTCGTCGGCGGCCTGGGCGGCATCGGAAGAAGGCTCGCCCTCTGGATGCAGTCTCGCGGAGCGCGTCACTTCATATTCCTTTCGAGGTCTGGCGTGACGGACGGTCCGGCGCGGATAACCTGCGAGACGCTCACTTCTCTTGGATGTACGGTGAAGAGCATCAGATGCGATGTCGTTGATTCAAAGTCGGTTGAGAGGGCTCTGGACGAGTGTCGTCAGACGATGGCTCCGATCAAGGGGTGTTTACAGTGCACCATGGTGTTGCAGGTATGTGAATCATCAACAACCCTGGATAACACCTATCATGGCTTACCCTAACCCTTTCATTCTCCATCAGGACTCTATGCTGGTCAACATGTCGCACAGCCAGTTCATAGCCGCCACGGCGCCCAAGGTGCAAGGCTCCATCAACATAGCCAACCATCTCCCCCCGGATCTCGACTTCTTCATCCTGCTCTCCTCATCAGCAGCCATCATCGGCAACCGCGGCCAAGCAAACTACTCTTCCGCCAACGCCTTCCTCGACGCCTTCGCCAAGAGCCTCACCTCCCAAGGCCGTCCCACGACCTCCATCAGCCTCGGCAGCGTCCTCTCCGTAGGCTGGGTGGCGGAGAACCAAGATAGGCTGCCGATAGCTCTGGCCTACGGGACGATTGCTGAGGATCGCTTGTTGTCTATCCTCGAGTATCACATGGATCCGCGATGGGGCGCCGCGACGGATGCAAGTACCTGTCACACCGTAGCCGGCTTGAGGTCCGCATCCGAGTTTGGACGTTGTTCGATCCCGTTGCCGGCCTTTATGTCCTACCCTCTGTTCTCGCACATGCACATTTCCATAATACAGTCGAGTCCGACGACGGGGGTAGACAATCAACCTGCCGTCGCCGTCGGACAATCCCTCAAGCAGGCGACGTCAACAGAGGAGGCTCACGATGTGGTCACCGCGGCCATCGTCGCCAAGATCTCCAGGGTGATGACCATGTCGCCCAAGGATATAGAAGCCGGAAGGACTCTGAGCTCCTACGGCGTCGACTCTCTGGTCACCGTCGACATGAGGACCTGGTTTAGCAAGGAGCTCGGGGCGTCGATTGCTGCGCAGGACATTTTAGGCGACGGCACCATTCATGACTTGGCGCACAAGGTTGTCGAGGCGAGCAGCTTCATACGCGGCAAGGGTAGTGATGGAAAATCAACGAATTAGCAGCGAGGAGGAAGGATTCTATCGATCCGGATGAGAGATGTATATACTGTCGTTATAATATGCATGCAGTAAGGTCATGGAGTCAGTTTCATCAATGATATTGAGTTGCGTTGAACGGCTTTCCGTACTTCTGAACGCTCTAAACAAGACTATCAAGTGGTAGTTCCCAGTCATCATTATCATCATCAACTGCTTCCACAAGGGGGGGAAACGAGAGAGGAAAGAAGAAGTAAGAAAAAGCAAATAATGATGCCCAGATCTGAACGCCACCAAGTTACACCAACAAGATGTAGAGACAAAAGTATGACACAACGACGAACCAACAGATCAACAGCAACAATAAAAGACAATATAAGAAAAAAGCAGAGAAAGAAGAGCAATAAAGCTCAAGCCTCAACCGAGCAACGACGACGACGACGCAGCCTCACGTACAAAGGCCCCTTGGTCCAAAGCGTCAAAACCCTCTGCGTCTCATGCCAGTCATCCTGCGGGGTGGCGAGGCTAAAGTCGAAGCGGTAGAGGAGCTTGCTGATGATGAGACGCATCTCCGACTGGGCAAGGTTCTTGCCGATGCAGTCGCGGGGACCGTGGCTGAACGGCTTGAAGACGGAGCGGCGGTCGGAGGCGAAGCGGGCGTCGTGGAGGGGGTGGGTGGGAGGGAGCCAGCGCTCGGGGATGAAGGAGTCTGGGTCTGTGAAGTTGTCTGGGTTGCGGAAGGTGGCGTATTGGTAGACGTGGAGGCGAGTCTGCATAGAGATGTCAGCTTATAGACTACATATATATCGAATCGAGGACGTGATTTAGGGGAACTCACCCCTTCCGGCACGTAGACGCCGTTGATGACGTCTCCCGTGCAGAGCCTATGCTGCGTCTGGGCCGCGGGCGGATACATCCTCAGGACCTCGTTGATGGTGGCCTGCAGATACTCCAACGACGCCGTATTCCGCAGGTCGATATCCTTCTCAGACGCAAAGGTCGAACGAATCTCGTCCGCGAGAGCAGCATAAGCCCGCTCGTTCTTCGACATGTAGAAGCAGAAGCCGGAGAGGGCGGAGGCGGTGGTCTCGCTACCGGCGATGACGAGGGTGGGCGAGTTGGCGAGCAACTCCTTCCGAGGCATGCCGTCTCCGCCGTCACGGGTCTGCCTCATCATGTAAGCGATGAAATCATGCTGGCCGGTGCCGAGGTCGTAATCCTCGGGGGGACCGTCGTCGATGCGCGTCGCGGCCTTGTCTCGTGAGGCGTCGCGGACGACGTCGAGCGCTCGGGCGGCGGAGCTGAGACCCCACGTCTTGAGGAACCAGCCGAGGATGGGATACTCGTGCGAGAAGCGGCGGAGGCCGACGCCCTGGATGCCGTGGCTGATGGAGTGCATCCAAGGCTCGCGATAGCCGTCCTTGGCGAGGCAGGAGAAGGGCTGGGAGAAGGAGAGGTGACCGATGATGTCCATGGTGGTGACGTTGAGCCAAGAAACGATGTCGACGACGCCGCCGCCGTCGCCCTTCTCCTCGTCGTTGTCATCACCGTCATGATCCGGTACCCGTTCGGAGAGACAAGCGAGGAGAAGATCGACGTATCGCACCAAGATGGGCTCCTGTTGCGCCAAAGCCCCGTCACTGAAGCCATGAGCCAACTGCCTCCTCTGCCTCCGATGCGTAGGCCGACTGGCGGTGATGAGACTCAGTTCCCCCTCGGGAAAGACGGAAGGCGGCTTCGGGAACTCGGCCGTCTTGGTCCCGCTCCCGGGCCGATGACCGTACACGGCGTTCCACCCGATCGAGCCGTCGAACGAGACGTTATCCGGACCGATGCGCACGATGGGGCCGTACTTGCGATGAAGGCTGGCCACCTGTCTCACCCACGTGCCTCGGATGTAATCGGAAAAGTGCATCGGCAGAGGCGTCAGCGCCATGTAAGCCGGGCCGGGGAATTTGGAAAGCGGATGGAACCATAGCCGGTAGACGGCTTGGGAGACGAAGTGAGCAGCGAGCTTTTGTTTTTTTTCACATGTTAGGAGACTCTTTCTTTTTCGCCGGAGTAGGGAGTAGATATGAAGTCTTTCCTTCCACTTACCAGTACGCAGAGGAGACCAACGACGTAGACGAGGTTTCCATGATGAACTTGCCATAGGCTTTGAAGGCCACCGACCTCGACCGCATCCAAGAGACCCATGACGGGGGAAAGAAGAAAAAAGGATAAAAGTGTAAGAGAAAAGAAGGAAACAACAAAAAGGAAACCACCCAAGGAAGTAAGAAAAAAAAAGGGGGTTTCGAGTTTGAAGTTGGAGAAGAAAAGATAAAAGGAAGAAGAAGAAGAAGAAGCAGCAGAAGAGGAAGAAGAAGAGATCAAACAAGTTTGCTCATCTACCGCTGTCACCTCTTCATGTTATCGAGGAGGAGAGCCCACTCATCCTTTATAATGATACCTATCGTCTTGGTTCTTCCTTTTTTTTCCCCCGCCCTGCCCAGCGACGGCTCGAGACGGTGCGTCACGGCCCCGGCAAGGAAACCGACATCCCGGGGGATGCATGCGTGAGTGTGTGTATTATATGTGCGTGTATTATATGTGTGTGTACACGGAAGCTCACTAGTATTCTCCAGTCTACTACCTACATGCTTGCCCTTGGAGAACTAGTAGAGGTGAGGGTGGGTTGTGTGTGAGAGAGTATGCTTCGCCTCCTCCGGTGACGCAGAAGATGTATGCAGATGGGTTAGAATAGTAGGTTAAAAATACGGTCAATCGGCACTTGAAGTGAAGAATGAAGGAAACAGGTAGAGAAGGGAAGGGAAGAAAAAAGAAATTAAAAAAGAAACATGTAAGAGCTATCCCTCCTAGTTTAACGGGCTTCTCCTACGGATACCTCTTCTGTCGGGTTTCTCGTAGCACCCGAAGCACCGGTCCTTGTCTCACAGTCGTTTTGAGTATGAGTAAGGCGGAAAAGAAGGGATATGCGTGTGAGAGAGAGAGAGAGAGTGAGAGGGAGAGAGAGGGAGTAGTCATGTCAGCGTCACGGAGTTAACGGGGAAAAGAGGGGGAGTCATTCTCTTGGCTTCGGGATCGTGGGGGGATCCCGTCCGGGGAGAGAGAGAGAAGACGGCCGGGGATGGGATGGGATGGGATGGGATGGGGAGTCATTCTTGTAAGTGTGTGTGTGTGTTGCTGTGAGAGCGTCACGTGGTTCCACCCCAAGCTTGATTATCGTCACCGCATTCACGTCGGACCTGTCGCCGCTTGTCGTAGCCTGTCGCCGTCGATGTCGGTGTCACTGTCAAGTTTTCCTGCTGTCAACGGATGCTCAGGTGTAACGGTGTGACGTGGGCACACCACTTTGTCCTCCCTATCGCGGACTTTAGCTACAGGTATGCGATGACGGAGCCGGGCTGGATTAATGGATAGCCCGCGATTTCGCCAGCGTATCGCGAGAGAGAGATATCATATGGGCATATGGCCCTTTTTCTTGTTCCTTTTTCTTTCCTTATTTTATAAAAAAAAAAAAAAATTATTTATTGCGTTTAAGCCATGTTTTCAATTGCAGTAGCTGATTGGTCGTGGCCGATTTTAATGTGAGATCGATCGGGACTTGAGGGCCTCAGGGGTGGTGTTGTCTCGATGTCTTGGTCGATGATGCCTTTGTCGATGCCTCTGTCGATGATGCTGCCATGACTTTTTGATCTTTCGAATTGAAGAATCTGCTTACTTTGCACCTGTTTATTTTCTTTGGTCTATTTCTTCTTTGCCCTCCTCTATCATCTTATTCTCGAGATCAGGTTCGTCTTGTTAGATAAGATCTCGCTCACTAACAAGGGCAGCTACCTAATCTCACCGACTTGATCGATGTATGTATGTATGCGTGCATGTAGAATAAAGAGAAGAATTGAATCGATCTACGGATATCCGTACATACTATGCTCCTATTATCGTCGTCGCTTCTTATCACTCGGGTGATGCTTCTTCTTCCCAGGCTTTACTATCTATCCATCTGTGGCTGACGATGGCTGACTGATCCGGCTTACAGCGGCTCTCATCCCACTCTCTCTCTGAATCCCACGCAACATCCCCTCACCCACAGCCTCTACAGGCTACAGCCACTTGTGCCCACTGCCCAGTAATGAATAAAGCCTAACCTCTCCCATCTCGCCCCAGCCCGAAGCCACGGAGCAACCATCATCACCAGACGCATCAAACACCAACAGCAAGTGCAAAAAAACATCATGTCTTGGCTCTCCATCCCCCAAGACTCCCACTTCTCCCTCTCCAACATCCCCTTCGGCATCATCTCCACCGATCAAGACCCAACCCCCCGCCCCGCCATCGCCATCGGCGACCACGCCCTCGACCTCCGAGCCTTCGTATCAGCCGATGGCTTCTCCGCCGCTCCCCCGGAGCTGAAAGGGAAGAAAGACGTGATAGTAAAAGCCCTGGCCGAGGCGTCTACGCTCAATGCCTTCGCCGCCCTGGGCCGGCACGTTCACCGTCTTGTCCGTCGGTACCTGCAGGATGTGCTGGCCGAGGACACGGCGCACCCGACGGTGCTACGCGACAACGAGCCGCTGCGGCGTGCCGCCCTCCTGTCGAGGGATCAGGTGCGGAATCATCTACCGATGACCGTCGGCGACTACACCGACTTCTACGCTGGTAAGAACCACGCCTTCAACGTCGGCTCGCTGTTTCGCGGTCCGGCCACGGCGCTGCAGCCCAACTACTTGCACCTCCCCGTCGCCTACCACGGCAGGGCGAGCAGCGTCGTCGTCTCCGGCACGCCCGTCCGTCGGCCCTGGGGTCAGATCCTCAAGGACCCCGCGGCGGAGCCCAAGGTGCCGGCACTATCGCCGTCGCAGCGCCTCGACCTCGAACTCGAGATGGGCATGTTCGTCTGTCGCGAGAACGAGCTCGGGCGTCCCGTGCCCGTGGACGAGGCCGACGACTACATCTTCGGTTACGTCCTCGTCAACGACTGGAGCGCGCGTGACCTGCAGGCTTGGGAGTACATCCCGCTCGGGCCCTTCACCTCCAAGAACCTCGCGACCAGCATCAGCCCCTGGGTGGTGCTGGCCGACGCGCTCGCCGACGCCAAGGGGCCGGGCATCGCCAACGACACGCCTCTGCTGCCGTACCTGCGCCAGAAGACTCCCGACCAGGTGCTGCAAGTCGAGCTCGAGGTGGACCTGACGAGTAAGTAGATGATGGGTTGTTCCGTCAGTTTTGCCATCGTTCAAAGACACAAGAACACGCGCGACTGACGAGCAGCAAAAAAACTCCAGCGGCCGAAGGGGACACGACGACGATATCGCGCTCCAACTCGCGCTTCCTCCTCTGGTCGTGGCCGCAGATGATCGCCCACCACACCATCAGCGGCTGCAACCTCCGTCCGGGCGACCTCTTCGGCTCCGGCACCATCTCGGGCGAGGACCCGGCGTCGACGGGATGCCTCTTGGAGCGGACGGGAGGCGGCAAGACGACGATGCGGCTGCAAGGCGGCGGGGAGCGACGCTTCCTCCTCGACGGAGACACGGTGGTGATTCGTGGTTGGGCCGGCAAGGAGGGAGCCCGCGTCGGTTTCGGCGAGGTGTCTGGCAAGATCTTGCCGGCCGAGCAGCTGTTTTAAAAGTTCTATGAAGGTTTGTGACGACTACGGTGTGGTGATGTGATGTCAGGGTGAATCAAAGACGGTGATGATGATGATGTCTGTCTTTGTCAAGTATGTGAGCTCGCAGCGGACACGCGCGCACGTAGAACAGTCTGCTCCATCCACACCCCCTCCCCTCCCATTCACTCTGCTATCCCTGGATTCTTTCTCCTTCTTTGCCTCCGACGGTCTTGTTCGACCTGAAGTCCTGTTTTCATCATTCTTGATTTACTGGAGTGTCCGCGTCCAATGCTTTCCTAGCCAGTCAGTCACTCTGACCTTATACGTTGGCAACGAGTGACGGACTACTTGGCTCCGGTCTTGGGTCGCATCTCAAGCGGCGTGTCGGGCTGGTTGAGATAGTTGGCTCGGACGACAGCCGGATGGCCTTCCATGGCCTTGAAGACACGAGCGATGGTGGGGAAATCGTCGATATCGACCCCGATCCTCTGCGCGTTCCAGACGGCAGGCAAAAGACAGGCGTCGGCCATGGTAAAGGCGTCACCCACGCAGTGACCGCTACCGGCATAGCGACGAGCGACTTCCTCGAAAGCACGGAGGCCATCGACGGTAAGCTGACGGCACCAATCATCGGCGACGGCGTCGGAGCCGAGGTCTACGAGACGACGCCTGATGCGCAGGTTGGTAACGGGCTGTATATCGGCGCAGACGATACCGACGAGGGTCCTGACGACGGCGCGGGAGACGAGGTCCTCTCCGGGCGGTAGGAGACGAGGCTCGACACCCGGATGGCGCTCTTCGAGGAACTCTAATGCGGCGACGGACTGGCCGATGGAGAAGTCTGCGTAGGGGGCGCGGTGGCAGACGAGGAGGGGGACGGTGGCGGAGGGGTTGAGGGAGATGTGGGAGGCGGAGAGGTGCTGGTTTTCTAGCAGGTTGATGGGGATCGTCTTGTAGCTTAGGTTTTTGAGGTTGAGGGCTATTCGGAGGCGGGCGGTTGAGGAGGAGCGGAAGTAGCTGTATAGGGAGTATTCGGGGTTTTCTGCCATTTTTTTCTTTTAATGATGATGATGATGATGATGATGATATCGTTACAATGGATAGTCTGACTTGGAAGGGAAGCGGGTTGTATAAGTCGATGAAGAAGTCGAGTTGATGGTTGATAGAGATGGTAATGCTGATGTTGATGACGATGATGACGATGATGGTGATGACGACGATGACGACGACTGATTGATTACGATAAGGGTTTACGTGATTGGTGGGATTATTGCCTCGGCTTAAGGTTCAGTGCCTGTTCTTGATAGTAAGCTGTACGGATAGATGAAGGGAGAAGAGGAGTGAGGGGGGGTTGGGCTACGGTTAGTTGGTTGATTCTTTGGTTGGTTGGTTAGTTGGTGGTGGTGGCAGTATTATGTATGCGTGTGTAGGACGCGATGCCGTTCATCCGACGCCGCCCGTCCGCAGCAACAAATCACATCCTCCTCTCCCTCCCTCCCCCTTCCCATCCATCCTTCTCAACCACAGCCCAGGCACGGCTCCAAGGCAGTTCAGCGAGAGAGAACAAAGGGACGGGGGAAAAAAAAAGGTTTCTTTCATACATATGTAAGATGAGAAAGTTGTGCAACTCTCGCGATTCAAATTTTCTTGCTGTGTAATAGATATTGTACAACGGATCACACATGGGAGAGAAAAAACTGGTACGACCGAAACCAAAAAGGCTCCAAGAGAAAGGAAGAACGCAAGTGAGACGCGGCGGAGACAAGAAGAAAGAAAAGAAGATGATCGGCCCGAAGAAGGGGGGTTTATATTATATTATATTTTATTGAATTTTTTTTTCACATGATGAACGTGATTGAGATGGAGATGGATGATGGATGGAGAGACGAGACTCGTCTGTGCGTTGTCTTCTTTACATGCCTATTAGTCGAAAGAGAAAAAAGACTGCGGAGAAAAGGAATAACTCTCTCTCTTTTTCGTCCCCCTTTTTCTTCTCTTATCTTCCTCTCTCCACACACAAGTTTATATATGCATGTTTTACAGTTCGGCCTCTTTCAACGAGCTTGGTCTGGTCTGGTCTATCCGTAGCTTACTACTATCCCATCCGTAATAATCTGGTAGTACGGATAAGAGCCCCCCTTCTGTGGCCGAAAACGGTTCCGCTTCCCGGCCTTATACCCGTGACGGCAGGTGAGGAAGAAAAAAAAGGGCTCTCGAGAGAAAGGCATCGTTCCATTCGGTTGGAAAGGTTACATTACATTGCATTACATCCGTCCGTCCGTTCTCACCTTACATATGTATGTATATAGTAGTTTGCTTTTTCTTCTTATAATCCTCTTCTTCTTTACTTTCCAGCGATGGGTGACCTTTTCGCCACTCCATAGAGACGGAGATAGTCTTGCCTCTTTTATTTTCTTTTCTTTTCTTATCTTTCGATCCCCTGTTCTTTTTTTTCTCTTCCTGTCAATACCGTCGGCGTGGCCGAGGATAGGGTTGTTGGGTGGTTTCTTCGACATGGATCACCAGCTTTCCTTACCTAGTACCTCCCTATCGGAGCAGAAAGGTTACAGCAGGGAAAAAAGGAGGCAGTAAAAGGGAACGAAAGAAACGCCCTCTTCATCAGGTCCGAATCCTTCTCTCCTCCCATCTCTCTCCTCTTCATCAGTACATGCATAGATAGGTACGATAGCTCGTACTTTTCAAAATACCTAGGTCAAAAAAAGAATATGAAAAGTCATCTGAGACCTTTTAAGAAGATGCAAGGATCTTTTGCTCTCCACATAAACACACACACAGACACACACACACACACACAACCACACCTTTCATCCCACCACCCCTCACACTCACACACATCAGATGGAAATAGGAAAGAAAGATAAACAGATACGTGGATGTGGAGAGATGGAGAAACAAGATCCCCCCCCCCACAAAATAAGACGTGATGCTCACGGCTCCATCCGTGGTGGTCCGTAGCCCATCGTTGGTGTGTGTGTGTGTGTGTGTGTGTGTGCGTTGCTTTGATGCGATCGAACGGGTGAGGAATGTTCTCTGACTTTTTTTTTTCTTTTTTTTTTCCTTTCCTCTGACGACCAAGAAAAGGGAAGGGGAAGGGATGGGAAGGGATGGAGATGTGACTTACTTACACACATTACTTTATAAACGTTGCTTCCATGTCTAGTATCGATCTGTCTGTCTGTCTGTCTGTCCAACTGTATGTATGTACTGTATTGGGTATGCCTCCCTTGCCATCATCTAAGATGTACGTAGATCTGTTCGACAAGAAGAGAAGAAGAAGATCAAGATGAAGGGGAAGAAGAAGATGAAGATGACGAAGAAGAAGAAGAAACGGAAGAAGAGAGAGAGAGAGAGAGAGAGAGAGGGATACGGATAGAGAGCAGTTCGATTGGATGGTTCGTTTCCCCGCCTACACACGCCCCCCCCCTTGTCTCCCCCGGTTCTCCTCCACACACTCCCCCCCCTCCTCCTCTCCTCTTCCTCCACACACACGAGCACTCCACACCCCCCCCCCCCCCCCCCCCCCCCCCCCCCCCCCCCCCCCCCCCCCCCCCCCCCCCCCCCCCCCCCCCCCCCCCCCCCCGGACCCTCCCTCCCCGGACATGTCGACCACTATCTACCTACCTATCCATCTCTCACCTGCGCTGCGCAGGGACCCGGACCCGGTCGCGGTCTGGCGGCTGGCTCATCTTTTTTAGCTCTTGCGGTGACTTAATTGATAGACAGACAGACAGAACAGAACAGAACACGGACGCTAGAGAGATATACCTAGTACCTACGTGAATCCCTGCTACTAGTACGGATACAGAGGCGTTAATCGATGCGCGCGCGCGCCCCCCTCTCAATTGATGTGTGCTCCATATCCGTACATCAGAACTACCTACTACCAGCTACCAGCTACGCGCTGCAAGCAGACAAACCATATATTGTTTGTCTTCCTTCCCTCTTCCCCTTCCCCTACGCCCCCTTTACGCCCTCTCTCTTCTCTCTCTCTCTCTCTCTCTCTCTCTGTCTCCCTTCTCTTGCTTCCCTTCCCTTCCCTTCATGTGCGTGTCCTAGAAGCTTTCTCTCTCTCTTCATCTTAGTGTCTCTTCTTCCTCCTCTCTCCCTCTCCCTTCTTTCACCTCTTGAAAAAGGAAAAAAAAAACAAAAAAAACAAAAGAGAGGCCCTGGAGAGAGAAGAGAGAGAGAGAAAGAAAACATGGCCAGCGCCTTCTCCGTCGACAACGATGTCATCACCCAAGTCGGTCCCCCTCACCACCACAACGTCGATCACCGCCACACCACCTCGACAGCCTACAATGACGACCTCGACATCATCCACACCGACAAGAAACACGACGTCACAGCCCTCGACATGTCAAAGGGCTCGCTGGCACGCCACTCCGTCGCCGGCCTCTCCTCCACCTCGTCCGCTGCCGATGATGACTACGAAGGCCGTCCGACCGAAGAGGAGATGCACACCCTGAGGCGCGTCTCCGGTAAGATCATGTGGAGCATGTGGACCATCGCCTTCGTCGAGCTTTGCGAGCGATTCTCCTACTATGGCACTTCGGTCCTCTACACCAACTTCATCAACCATCCGCTTCCGCCCGGCTCCAAGACCGGGGCCCCCGTTCATCCGGGGGACCTACCCGGCGCCCTGGGCATGGGGCCGAAGGCGGCTCAGGGGTTGAACCTGTTTAACCTGTTCTTTGCCTATTTGATGCCGCTGGTCGGGTGAGTCTCCATCTCTCTGTCTCCCATCTCTCTCTTTACACGGCCTCTCCTCCCCTCCTCCACCCTCTCTTCTCTTACACTGCCACTCCCCTCACTCCTCGTATATTATTATATCTTCAAGGCTTAAAGGAACCACATGACTGACCATCGTGATACCTACTAAACAGCGCATGGGTCGCCGACGCTCGTATGGGCCGCTTCTGGACTCTCCATCTCGCCATCGGCATCTCCACCATCGCCCACGTCGTCCTCGTCGTCGCCGCCTCCCCCGGCGTCCTGGCCAACAACAAAGTCTCGTTCGGCGTCTTCATCCTCGGTCTCATGGTCCTCTGCGTCGGCACCGGCTTCTTCAAGGCCAACGTCTCGCCCCTCCTCGCCGAGCAAAACGACGATGTCCGTCCGCGCGTCGAGGTCCGCAAGGGGGAGCGCGTCATCGTCGACCCGGCCGTGACCAATACCCGCATCTTCCTCTACTTTTACTTCTGCATCAACGTCGGCTCCCTCACCGGTCAGATCGGCATGGTCTACGTCGAAAAGTACGTCGGCTTCTGGGTCGCTTTCCTCATCCCCACCGCCCTCTTCCTCCTCGCCCCCTTCGTGCTGGGTTCGCAGAAGAAGTCGTACAAGCTCAAGCCTCCGACGGGATCTCTCCTCTCCAAGTTCTTCCGCCTCTTCCTCTTCGTCCGGAGAAAGTCGTCTTCCCTCACCTCCTTCGACTGGAACCTGGCCAAGCCTTCCAACGTTCCCGTGCACGAGCGTCCGGCTTGGATGACGTACGACGACGCGTGGGTGGACGAGGTCCGTCGAGGTCTTAAGGCCTGCAAGGTCTTCCTCTTCCTGCCCATCTTCTTCCTCTCCTACAACCAGATGACGGGCAACCTCACGATCCAGGCCGGCACGATGGAGCTGCACGGCGTGCCCAACGACATCATCCAGAACCTCAACCCGATCTCGATCCTGATCATCATCCCCGTCATCGACCACGTCATCTACCCTTCGCTGCGAAAGATGGGCTTCGCCTTCACCCCGATCAAGCGGATGACGACCGGCTTCATCATCGCCGCCCTCTCCATGGTCGCCTCGGCCGTGATGCAGTACTACATCTACCAGAGGAGCCCGTGCGGCTGGTACGCTAACAAGACGATCATCGAGAACGGGCAGAAGCGGCCGTGCGCGCCGGCGCCCATCAACGTCTGGGCCCAGTGCCTGCCCTACATCTTCATCGGCATCGCCGAGGTGCTGGCCAACGTGACGTCGTACGAGTACGCCTTCTCGAAGGCGCCGGAGAACATGAAGTCGCTCGTGATGAGCGTCAACCTATTCATGAGCGCCATCTCCGCCGCCCTGGGCCAGGCCTTTACTCCCCTGTCCGACGACCCGCTCCTGGTGTGGAACTACACGGTGGTGGCGACGATTGCCTTTGCCGGCGGCGTCGCCTTCTGGCTCTGCTTCCGTCACCTCGATTCCGAGGAGGACAAGCTCAACATGTTGAAGAAGTCGGAGTTTATCGGCGATCAGAAGCCGGGTCTGTCATCGAAGGCTATGGAGGCGGGAGAGGCCGCCAACGAGCAGCACCCAGCGTATGCGCAATGATTGTCTGTGTGTACATAGTAGTTTGGGAGGGAGAGAGAGAGAGAGAGAGAGAGAGCGTTTTCGTTTGCTACTTTGATTTGATTTGACTTGAGGGGGCTTTCAGATGATGAGGAATGATACCAACCACCTTTTCTGTTTCTTTCATCCCTTATACTCTTCTTTTCCCTAGCAACCAACCCAGTCCCTTATACTCCTTCTGTAGCAACCAGCCAAGCTAAGCCAACTCATATGTCTCATCATGCGTGTATCTCAACCTACGTCGTATATTTACATACAGACATATATACTGTCTTCCCATCACCCAACGTTGGACAGACGATAATACCGAGGAGCAAGCCTCGTCCGGACCGTCTTCCCCCACATCACCACCGGCACGGCAACGAGATGGACGAGAAAACTGATGACCATTGCGCTGATGAAGATGCCCCTGATGCTCATCACCTCCCTCCATGGAGTGATGGAGAAAGGCCCGGCGATGCTGATGGCGTTGCGGAAGAAGGCGACGGCCACGAAGGTCAATGGTACGATCTGTGTAGACTTTTCGTCAACATCCCTTTTTCTCATCTCCCTTTCGTGTCTTTGATGATTTAAGTTGGTGAAGAATAGTAAGATGAGACTCACGTCGGGAAAGGCGTCGATGACGAGGGTAAAGGTTATGTCTGAGACGGCGCCGAAGCCAGTGACGAAGATGGCCGTTCCGATACTGGGGAAGATCCAGTGCATGCCCTGAAACAAACCATCTTCCAGATCAGCTCATCTATATCAGTAACGAGAAAAAAAAGGGAGGGAAAAAAAAGTTACACGATCAGCCGTGACGCCAAACAAGGCGAGCCCCCCCGACATGAGCAAAGCCGGAAGCGGCAAAAGCCAAAGCCTCATCTCAGGCTCCAAGAGCCCACCGTTTCGCCTGGCGAAGCGAACGACGGCCCAGTCGGAGAAGTAGCCGCCGTAGATGCTTCCCAGGAGGGAGCCGACGAGGGGACCGCCGCACATGACGAAGCCTACCTGCGCCGCGTTGAAGTCGTAGGGCGCGGAGGAGAAGACGACGGAGACGACGGAGCAGAGGACTACGAGCCAGCATACGCCGGACGCGTACTCTAGTGAGGTGAAGATGACGTGCGGGTACCATGCGGTGTATATAGGTTGATACGCCATCTTCCACAAGGATCCATCCGAAGGGGTCCAGAGCTGAAGACGAGGACGGAAGCGATGGAACTTGGTCTTCGTCGCAAGCGGTGAGTCGAGTTCGACGATGGCTTTTTCATGGTCTTTGGCTGTTGTCGTTGTCGTCGTCGTCGTCACCACCGGCTTCGTCTCTTCTAACCCGACGATGAAGAGGAGGCATAGCGCCGTCATGAAGCCCGCGAGGGTGAGGTAGGGGGCTCGCCAGCCTGAGTTCTCGGCCTGGGCTCCGACGGCGATGGCGACGAGGAAGCTTCCGGCCGAGAAGGCGATTAGGTACGCCCCGTTGGCGGTCCCTCTCTGATGAACGAAGAACATGTCGCGGATCTAAAGTTCGTCAGAGAAAAGATCATCAGTCCGTTTCCCCTTGCAAGTATTACTCAAGATCGCCAGAGTAAAAGAAAGAAAGGGGCAAGTAGAGGAGGGGAACAAACAGTCATCTGAACGGCCGTCTCGTTCACAGCCCCAGCAAGGCCCATGACGAAATTCGTAAGGATCACCTCGGCGGCGGACGTCATAGAAGCAGACCACCAAGTCGAAGCGACGACCAAGGCGGTAGAAACGATGTACACCGGCCGACGACCGTACTTTTTCGCAAAAGGCACCATGAAGATGCAGCCGATGGCGAGGCCTACGAGCTGAAAGGCCTGCGCGTTGTTGAGATCTTGGAGGGAGACGTCCATCTCGGCTTGCATCTGCGTCCAGAAGATGGGTTGGATCGTGAGGCTGGCAGGGGTCTTCGTTAGCGGGTTTCCATCTCTTTTCCCACCCTTTCATATGTATGAGGGGAGAAATCGAGTGTTAGGAAAGGGAAGAGAGGAAAGAAAAAACTCACGCGGCGAAGATGACGACCGTCATGGCCATCAACAGCCCATAATGCCAACACTTGCGCACCATAGACCAAGACTAAACAACAAACATCGTCAGCCAAGCCAAACACAACCTCCTTCCCTTCAAGAAAGAAAGCCAGCTTCGGGGAAGGAAAACAAACCAGAGCATCGTCGGGGTGACCCGAAGGCGTCGGCGTAAGAATCAAAGACCTCTTACCACCACCCTCTTCATCCGCTTCTGCAGAAGCCACCCCCAAAAATCAGCCATTCATCTTTTATCCCTTCTCTTCGTTTTTTTCTTCTTCCCTTTCTTTTATTTCAATAGGGTGAAACTCACGAGAGAAGAGGCGGACTGTGCCCGGCGGGAGGACGATGCCATCCTCCTTGACGCACATGTCCCTCATGACGACGGAACCATCCAAAATCCTACCCTGAGAAAACTTTCTCTCTCTGTCCTGCCTGTGAGACGGGAAGGACGACTAGCTGAGAGTAAGGGAAAAAAAAAAGTAGAAGAAAATACAAAGAAATCCCGTCGAAGAAGAAGAAGAGTACAGAGAAGAAAGACGGGGAAACAAAGCCTCCACAATCTTCGTTATAGAAGACGAAAGACGATAATATCACGTCCCTCGATAAATGCTCAAGTTAAAGTCCACTCCTCGAGAACCAAATCACCTATATATCCGCCCCCCTATATGTAAATCAATGAAAGAAAAAGAGTCAAGCGGGATAAGGAAAGAAGGAAAAGTCCCAGTTTCCACTTCCCCTTTTTGAGAGAAAAAAAGACCCATCAATTTTTATCGTTGCTTTCCACTTTCGAGGGACCACAGATAGAACGGAGAAGACCGTCTTCATCCTCTCCGTCAAGCGCCGAACACCCAGCAAACCTCACATCATACATGCACACATACATACATATGTATGTATATACATACGCACATAAATATCCATTCCCATACATACATACATACACAGTAGGCTAGTAGAAACTGTCAATAACCTGGGCTGACGAGGTAGCACCCAAGAATTCAACGAAACGCCTCCAACTGCACTACAATACTAGGTAGTATACGAAGTTGTATATCAAAGGGCGCGAATAGACATCATCTAATTAATAAAACCCCATCGAAACCTTGAAAAAATCAAAAGAAACCATCATTCTATCCTCTGATAAACAAGTAAATATGAAAAAAAAGACCGATAATAAACCCCCCTCTTGGCCTCCATCGGCCTTCCCCCTAGATATCACAAAGACGTTTCCGTCGAACGATGAAAAGAAACAATAGTCGAAGATATATATACCTAGGTAGGTAGTCTCGCCACTTCGTAACACACAGAAACTATTGGCAAATCTCTCTTCTCTTCCTCGACTCTTTCGCTTTCCTCCCAGCTGTAACCCCATCAGTGACAACCGGTGCAACTTCGCAGACGAAAAACTGCAACTCGCAACGGGAAGCAGTGAAGAAAAAACACGTGTTGGGACCCCGCTGAATGCAAATCGAGGGATTCCTATAAGATGTGCACTTAACCGTAACACACACCCAGAAAGCCTGCTGTAGCACACAAACCTATTAGAAAGAGAAGGAGAGTGGAAGGAAAAACAACCCGGCCTTCTCTCGATCCACCGTAAAAAGAAAAGGAAGAAAAGGCCCTCACTGATCATCAAATCTTCTAGACTTCTTCCACTTCATCGCCAAGACGACAGAAAGAAAGGGGGGGAGGGGCCGCACATGCCATGGTGGAGAGCCCGCTATAACTCATGGCCTCCTCCCCCCCCCCGACGACTGTCCCCATCCGCCCTGACTCGCCCGTCAACCCGCATTCTTCTCCTCATCTAGGCACACACATCGTGAGGCAGGAGAACCGCCCCCCGGATCAGATGATGCCGGTTTAGGACTCCTACTTAGCGGCGGCGGAAAACCCGTGTCTTGAGGCCATTTTCGGGGCCCTCGGGCCGCTTCCACTACCAACCTACTACCTACATATACTATGCCTCGAATGCATGTATGTTACAATCTATAGAGAAGAAAAGAAACCGAGGAAGAGAGAAGAAATTGAAAAAAAAAAGAAAGGAAAAAAGCCTCGCCACCACCTTTTATGAATGTGGTAAACAGCTTCTTCTCCTTCTTCAACCCATCGACAACTTCGTCCGTCCCACACAAATAAAAGTCCCCCCCAACATGCCATCGCTGCTCGTCCTCCACAACGGCCGCTTCTTCAGAGAGGGCGCGCCCAGCTTCGCCGACTGTCTCCTGGTGGATCAGGCGTCAGGTACCATAACGCATATCGGGTCGGCCAACGACGACGCCGTACGCGAAGCCCGCGCTGCTGGCGCCGCCTCCCAAGACCTCCAAGGCCGCCTCGTCCTCCCAGGCTTCATCGACAGCCACATGCACCTGCTGCAGACAGGCGAGGCCCTCGGCCGCCCGGACCTTGCCCCGTGTAAGAACCTGGCCGAGATCCGCCACCGCATCCGACAGCACGCCGCCGAGCACCCCGAGCTGCCCCGCATCGTCTGCCGCGGCTGGCTGCAAGAGGCCACAGCGGCCTCGGGCCAAGTCCGAGCCGCTGATCTCGACGACCTCGACCCTCGGCCAATCTTCGTCCACACCGAGGACCTGCATTCGGCATGGTGCAACTCGGCCGCCTTGGCCGAACTAGGCGTCCAACACATGCCCGATCCGCCAGGCGGCTGTATCCATCGCGACGACAACGGACGCCCGACCGGCTTGCTCTCCGAGAGTGCGGCGCTCGGCATCGCCTGGCCCTTCGTCAGCGGCGCCTCCTCCGCCGAGGAGCGCGTTCGCTGCATCGGTGACGCCGTCGATTCCTACGTCGCCGCCGGCTATACCGCTCTCGTGGAGCTGGCCATGGATGACGTCAACTGGGAGGCGCTGAAGCTGTTCCGCTCGCGCCAGCCCAACGGCCGCTTGCCTGTTCCCCTGGCCATGTACTGGCTGGTCCTGCCGCGCGACTCCGTCGAGGAGGAGCTTCGCCAAGTGAAGCGTGCCATCGACCTCCGCGCCGAGCTCCAGGCGGCCGGCTCCGACGACTGTCGCGTCGTCGGCATCAAGCTTCTGTGCGATGGCGTCGTCGATTCCTGCACTGCCGCTCTCCGCCAGCCCTACGCTCACGGAGTCGCCGGCCCCGACCCCATCTGGCCCACCGACCGACTCGTGACCGTCATGCGGTTCGCCGATGACGCCGGCTTGCAATGCGCCATGCACGCCATCGGCGACGCCACCATCCACCAGGTCATCGATGCCCTCGAGCTTATCGCCAACCCGGCCGCGCGCCATCGTATCGAGCACCTCGAGACGTGCGCCCCCGAAGACGCCCGCCGCTTGGGTCCGCTGGGCATCGTGGCCTCGGTTCAGCCCGTCCATAGCGATCCTGCCATTCTGGGCCAGTGGCCGCGGCTGCTCGGCCCCGAGCGGTGCCGCCACGTCTTCCCCTACCGCGCCCTGGCCGATGCCGGAGCCGTCATCGCCCTGGGCACCGACTCGCCCACTGCCTCGGTTCTCCCTCTCCGTAACCTGTACACGGCCACCACCCGCCGCTCCGCCCGTGAGCCCGAGCGAACCGATCGAACCACGCCGCAGTTCGCCCTGTCGCTAGCCGCTGCCGTTGCTGCCGCCACCCGGGGTGCCGCTTACAGCTGCTTCGCCGACACCCGGACCGGATCCCTGGAGCCGGGAAAAGCCGCAAACCTCACCGTTGTCGACATGACCTGGGACGCGGAGAAGCTGCTCGACGCTCGTGTCACCGAGACCTGGGTCGCCGGCAGGAGCATCTTCCGAGCCAAGGAAGTTTGATGTACCGTCGGCTGGCCGAAATCGAGCCTTAACGCCTGTCATCATGGAGAGGAAATAGGCCTGTCGAGCAACCGCCGACGGCATCTCCACCTTCACCTCAAAATGGGCCAGCACCCGGGTCACCACCTTGAGCACGACGAGCTCGGCCAGCTGCCTGCCGGGGCACGATCTCGAGCCACCGCCCCAGCTGAGGCTGCATCGGTCCGACAGCCGCTGGCTCTCCGTCTCGCAACGAAGCCATCGATCCGGCCTAAAGGATGCGGCATCGGGCCCGAAAATTCGCTCGTTGCGGTGCAGCGCCACCGGACTGCAGCCGACCGTCGTTTCAGGAGGGAGCCATAAGCCACGGATGCCGAGGCCCCCGGGAGGCGCCTTACGAGGCAGAGACATGGCGATGACCGGGTGGAGGCGCATCGCCTCCTTGATGACCGCCCGCGTGTACTGCAGCTGGCAGGCAGAGGCTTGCTCCCGAATCTCCGAGGCTACGCGCTTGTGCACCTCGGGATGCGAACCGATCATGGCGAGGATCGACGTCAGGGTCGAGGCCATCGTCTCATGGCCGGCGCCAAAGTTTGTCATGGCCATCTTCTTCAGATACTTGTCGCTGAACTCGGGCTTGTCCCGATGAAGCTGGATCAAGTCTGCGAGCAGATCCCGTCTGTTGTCCGCTGCCGGCACAGGTCTCAAAGCCGTCTTGAGGCGCCGCGAGATGCGCTTGTTCACTTCCTGAAGAACGTCTCCATCAGCCGGACTGCTCGTCGGCCGCCGTCATGTCGGACCAACCGGGAAAAAGTTTCGAAAACCCGGAGGCTTTCCCCAGGTCACGCCCCAGAGCCTTCCTAGCAGCCGATCGATCTCGGGGCGGAGGAGCGCCAGCTTTGCCGCCAGTGGGAAAAGGCCAAAGACACTCTTCCGCCTCCACCCCTGATAGCTGTGGATGAGGCTTCCGTAGTCTGTCCGCTCCCTCAACATGCCCGGGGACCACGAAAGCACGCAGGCGCAGAGGCACTCGACGACGACGATGTGCATCCATTCGTTCAGGTCCAATATTGCGCCCTCGAGCCCACTGATTGTCTCAACGACTTCATCGAGAACACGGTCAATGGCAGCTTCGAACTTGGCCACGTTGGATGCACGGTAGACTTGACCTATCAGACGCCTTTGGAGGCGATACCGTTTCGCATCCCGCTCAGACAAGAGGTCCAGCGTGTCGGGGAAATGCAGTCGTAAGCGCCAATCCAGCTGTGGTCGGGACAAGCACGTTGCCACTGCCTCGTGTCTGTGAGCGCTGTGCGGGTGCAGGGAGCAGACGAGACTCACGATAGAAATCAGACTTTTCGTAACCACCGCGAGCGCCTAGACAAGAAAGCCTCTTCTGAGTCTCCATGGAGATGCTGTCGTCCTCTCGTACGTACTGTATATCTGATCGTAGGCCTCGCTACTGTTAAACCACACCTCATTGGGTCCGACGCGAACGGCCTCTCCATATTTCCGATGCAAGGTTGTAGCCAACTCGACCGCGCAGCCATTTCGGATCTTAAGCGCGTACCACACGTTGGACACGGCTGCCAGTCTCGGTCCAGGAACGCGGGCAAGGGGATGAAGCCAGAGCCGATAGACGGCGATGGTCGAGACGGCAAGGGAGAGGCAGGCCAATGCACGGGCTGACAGGTACAACAGATTGACAACTGTCGTCCATATCGAGAGAGTCGACATGCCGTATCCTCGAACAGACTTTCATCCTCAGGCAGAGATTCGGTTGTTGCAACTCAGAGCTGTTGTGGGTTGGGAGGGCAGTTTCTTTTCCATCATCCACTGGTTAGTCAGCCGCATGTCCCTGAATATCTCAACCTCAGGAAACGATCACCTCCGACGACGTGAAGGATCACGAAAATAGTCATAGATTTTCTGGGTATCTATTTACTCGGTCATTCTACCGTTTCTACGTGTAGCTACCAGCTTATCCCCTACAAATATGTTAAAATGCCCGCTATTAAACTCACTCATCAAGACTTTTCGAGCTTCAAAGCCCGCTGGCTCCGCCATTTCTGCCCACGGGAAACGATTAGCAACACCGGAGGCCAGCATAGGAAAAGCAGCCCTCCAACAAGGGTAAAGGCCCATCCTACAGTCATGGCTCCGATCATGGGCACGATGGCAGCGCTCGCTCCGGCGCCGACGAGGCAACGGGTCAAATTATTGGCCGCCGTCGCCGTCCCGGCCTTGCCAGGATGCATGTCCACCAACAGCACGTTGCTCGTGTTATTGAAGCCGATGATGCCTATCCCTAAGCCCACGTTGATCACGCACGGAACCGCCACGTGAGTCCTCGCTTGAATGGCCCAGCCCCAGCCTATGATGCTCGCCCCGGCCACGGCCAGCAGAGGGAGCCCGATTTCCAGCCGAGCCCGCTCGATTGGGAACGCGGAGAGGTCTTGCTGTCGCTTGCCGTCGCAAACCACGCCCAGCTTCTTGCAGTGTCGCTGGAAGTTCCAGTTGATCAGTGGACCGACGATGCAGGCTGCCCCGATGGAGCCGACGGCCATGGGCAGGTACATCAGGCCGACTTTGATTTCGTCGAAGCCGTATCGTTCGGTGAAGAGGACCGGTAAAGCCGAAGCGACGCAGTAGAAGCCCGCGAAGACAAGGCTGCTTGTCCAGAGAAGGACGGCCGTCTCTTTTTGAACGAGCATGTATAGGGACGTCATGATATTCGGTAACTGGAATTTGAACTGGCTTTTCTTCGACGAGCCACGCTTCTCGTCCGTCCCGCGCCGGTGTCTCAACGCTTGCCAAACGTTGCGATAAAGGGGCGGCGGTAGGAGAGATCCGTCGCCCACTATATTTCTGCATGTTTCCGGGAAGAAACATATGATGAGGATCAAAGTCGCCCCCGCAGAGATGGCCAAGAACCAGAAGATCGACCTCCATCCAAGGAACTGGGAGAGCAGACCTCCGATAACGGGGCCTAGCGCAGGGGCCAGGACGGCGGGCACGAGGGTGAAACCAACATACTGCCCCCTCTCGGCCGATGTGACAACGTCGGCGACCACGGCCGTACAGAGAGCAATGGTGCTGCTCGACCCTGCAGACTGCAGACAGCGAAGGGCCATGAGGGCACCATAGTTGGGGGTCATGGCGAGGCCGATGTTGGCGGCAATGTAGATGACGAAGCAGAGGATATACGCCGGTCGTCGTCCGCCGCTGTCCGCTAACGAGCCGATCAGCGTGGGTGTTATCCCTTGAAACACCATGTAAGTCGTGATGGTGAGGTTGATTTCGGCGATGGTGACGTTCAGATCGCGGGCAATGGCCGTCAGGGCTGGCAGGAACACCATGGCCGTGAGAGGCGAGAAGAAGCCTGCCCCGGCAGCACCTAGGGCCAAGGCACGCTTCTGCCATGTCGTGAAGACGGAGTAGGGCGGTCCGGTGAGTGTCGGCGCGAGAGGCTGGCCCTCTGCTTCACCGTTTTCGCTAGCAAGGGCTGATGATGAAAGGTTGGCCCCCTTTTCATCCTTTTCGGGAACCTCGATTATGGAAGAGCTCATCTTGAAGTAGTCATGTTCAAGAAAGGAGAGAGGAAGAGAGAAAGGAATGGAGAGAGACACAAAGTGAGAGAGAGGAATCGAAAGAGTCCGATGTTATACAGGCATGTAGTATGCACATGTATCCATATTTATTTACATACATACACACAGCGATGAAAGCAGTTATGCCTCACTATTATACCCTCGGCGATATCGCCCCCGTCTTCGTAAACCGGCCGGCGGATTTAAGATGATAAACCAGGGGACCTCGTTGTCCGTGCTCGCCGTCATCGGTGCCGAGACGGCAAAGTGTGGGACGACGACGGCCGCTTCCGGGGTCGGGAGGAGGCATTTGCAGCCATTACAAATGGCTGTTGGCGCTTGACATCGGCGCTTGATCTCCTTCAAGTAGGAGGGGGAGGCGAAGAAGGGGTAAAGGGGGGGCGAGGATCAGAGCGGCATCGGCCCGGAGGACGCTGCCTTGCAGTTGCATGTGAGTACGGGATATGTATGTACGGAGTTATGTAGTATGTAAATGCGCATGTGTGTCGAGATCATCGATGCCTCTGGAAATGCCATGGGAATACTGTACGTAATTGGTTTCATCCGGGATGAGCTGCCGAGACATGTCTGTTATTCGCTCCATCAGGCATAGTCGGCAAGGTCTTTTTGTGTCGAGTTTTGCTAAGGGTAAGGGGTTGCAGCTAAAAGGATAAAGGATAAGCCAAGGCGTGATAGAATGCAGGCCTAAGTGGAAGAGGAAACGCATACATACAGGTGCCAAGCAGGTTAAGAATATGACTATACTGAACGATAGTGTTAACTACCTACCTAGGCAAGTAGAGAAAACATCATCATCTCCTGTCAGTGACGGGCTATTATAGCAACTGAAGTTGAAGGGATATTCAGAGCCTTTTCGGAGTTATATCCGTATCGATAATGCCGCTAACCGGTATTTCTGTTTCTCCGATGCCGTAACATGTGGCCTCTTACGGATACTCTATGCCTTCCTCTCCTCCCAGCCCCTTGTGATATCAAACCGAGACGACTCCTTATCCTCAATACTGGTTCGCAAGATGGTACGAGGCGCATCATACTCCTTAACCGCAAGCTCTGCAGCTGACCGATATGCCAGAACGTCCTGTTCAATTCTGCTTTGCGGCAGAGCAGAGCCCTCCGCAGCGAATTGGTCGACCTCAACGCCAAGGGCGCCCCGACGCCGTCCGAGATCGGCAACGTGTCCGCGTCCCTGGCAGCGTTCAGCAAGACGCTCGACGACTACCAGAACCTTTCGCGGCAAGAAATCATACAGAAGAAGCAGGAGGAGGCCGTCGAGAGGCTCAAGAAGTTTCGTCTAGACCTGTCAGACTTCCGGTCGCAGATAGACGCCCTCAAGAAGGCGCGCGATGAGACGCAGCACCAGGCCAACAGAAACGAGCTGCTGGGGAGACGGCCCTACAATGCGACGCCGGAGAATCCTTATGCCAATGCCTCCGTCGGTAAGACGCCGTCGGCCTTCCAGCCACGCCAGCCCGCCGCACCCCTGACGACGGGATCCGCCGACGAGATGCGCGAGGCCCATGCGTTCCGCGAGCAAAACTTCATGGCCAATACGAACCAGGCCCTCGACGAGTACATCGCTAGGGGACAGGCCGTACTCGGCGACCTCGGTCAGCAGCGCGAGATGCTCAAGAACACGCAAAAGAGGCTGTATAACGTGGCCAATACGCTTGGCGTCAGCGGCGACACCATTCGCATGGTCGAGCGGCGGGCACGCGAGGACAAGTGGATCTTCTTCGCCGGCGTCATCGTCTTCTTCCTATTCTGCTGGCTCGTGTTGCACTATCTGCGATAACATGGGGCTGCTGCCTCGTTACAGCGCCTGGATTCCCCAAAGCGTGGCGTTATGGCTCAAGTATCAACAGATTTATCCCTTTCACCATGTTCCTCCTTCCTACTCAGCTCTCCCGTCGTCCTCGCCATCGAACCGCCGTAGTGCTATCGTGAAGAGAACATCGCTGGTGGTTTCGACCTCGACGATCTTAGCATCGGGCTGGACGTGGTTACTTGTGCTGAGCTGCCCCCCCATCTTCGTTTCCCAGTTGCTCACGTCCCACCGCAGTCCCTTGGTGGAGATGAAACTGGGTTCCTGGAGCGGAATGATGCCAACATATTTGCCGAACACGCCGTCCTCACCGTCTTCCCTGACCTGGATGCGATGCTTTCCGGTCTTGAGAAGAAAAGTCAAGCTCGAGCCGGAGAGAAGATATATACAGCCCTTCGAGTAGTCTGGGCCGGGCTGAAAGACATAGAGATGATGGAGCTGGCTTAAACCCTGATCGACCCGACCGCCAAGGCCGCCCAGGGCGACGATGTCGAGCCCTTCCGGGTGTTTCTGACGGATCCATTCGATGGCCTTGCCAAAGTCGGTCGACTGCTGGCCGGGGTCATGAATGACCTGCGTCGGCGTGGGTTGAGAGCAGTAAAAGTCCTTGACGGACGGCGCCAAAGAGTCGAGGTCCCCGACGATGGCTTGAAGGTTAGACTGCAGCGTGGGGTTAGAAGAAGTCGTTGACGGACACCACAAGAGGGAGCGGCGGATGAGGAGGGGGAAATTCACAAACTTGGCCCGAAACGAGGACAGGTCGTGTAGGCGATTGGCGCCACCATCAGCGGCGACTCGAAGAGAGGCTATGTGCGGCTTCGTCAGGCTTCTCGGGGTCATGAGCGAGGGTGAGGGCTGGCGACATACCGTTATTCCATAGTCGACGCAAGTCGTTGCTATTTTTCAGAGGCTGGTTCAGCACGAGGAGGGCGAAATCCGGGCTGCACTCCTTCGCCTGCAATAACTTGGCCGGATGCCACTCAAAGATGCGAGACGTCATTGCGAAAGGGACAAACGTCGTAAAGTCGCAGTATTAAAGCCGTGTAAAGGCGCAGCGCACGTGGAGCTGACGGCTGCGACGTGAGGCAGCCCGATGTAGCATAGGTATGCGAGGCCCATTCGGTGAAGGTCGAGGGAGAGACGCACGCAGCCAACCGTCGTATCGGATCTCGTAACGGGCCAACGATAGCCGCTTGGGCCAGGCCACTGAAGCAGATGTGTGTCGCATCCCTGGGGGGGGGGGGGGCGGGAGAAGCGGGGGGGGGGGGGGGGGGGGGGGGGGGGGGAAAGAGGGGGGGGGGGGGGGGGGGGGGGGGGGGGGGGGGGGGGGGGGGGGGGGGGGGGGGGGGGGGGGGGGGCGTGGCCTAAAAGAGAGCTGGTGCTTTGTAGGCTAGGTGTGCGTGGGCTTTACCCACCGAAACGGCTAATCTTCGGCGCGGAAGCTCCCTCTTCTTCACCGAGAATCCAGCTGTGGCGTAATCATTCTCACCTAGATTTCTTGAAGCTTTTTCGCCTAGCTCTTTCGGTTCCCAACCAAAGTTCGCCGTCACATTGTTTCAGTTGAGCTGCCCGCCATGTTCTGCGCGGCTGTTGCCCGCTCGGCCTCGTGGGCGGTGCCCAGAGCCATGAACCGCTGTGGTCCGCAACGTCTCTCCTCGACCCTGTCGCCGGCCAACAGGTCAAGAACCGTCAGAGGCTCTCTGGCGCGATGGGCCCTCGCCTTGGGAGCTGTGTACTACTACAATACGAGTCCTGTGTTTGCAGACGAGGTGGAAGGTACGGCTACTGTATCCCCTCTCGCGACGTCACGAAGCTACGAAGGAGCTGACCTCGAGGATATAGCTGAACCTACAATACCCGCGCCGAGTCCATTCCCAAGTCCCGAGCCGAATACCGTCGACGCCGTGGTAGAGCAGAAACGGAAACAGGCACGGGCTGCTGTGCTTTCAGACCGGCAGCAGCAGTCTTCCGCTACAGAAGCCAAAGCTGAGGCTGTGGGCGAGACGACTGCGCCTGGTTCGATCCCGGCAGAAGGAGATGAGGATGATGGTGGCCAAGGAGGTGCCTTTAACCCCGAGACGGGCGAGATCAACTGGGACTGCCCATGCCTCGGCGGAATGGCACACGGTCCCTGCGGAGAACAATTCAGAGCTGCGTTCAGCTGCTTTGTCTATTCGAACGAGGAGCCGAAGGGCATGGACTGCATAGAAAAGTTCCAGTACGTTTGTACCGTCTGGTCTTCAGCCAAGGATTGTCAGCTGACTGTGGTCATAGGTCTATGCAAGACTGCTTCCGAGAGCACCCAGACGTCTACGGCGCCGAGCTCGAGGATGACGAGCTGCCCGAAGAGGATGCGACGGAGGTGCCAGCGACAGAGAAGAGCGCGACGCCGAAGCGCGACGAGCCGTCACGGGATGGAAGGGAGACCAGCATAAGAGAAGCAGCGGCTGGGCAGGGCACAACGCGAGGATCTGATAAGTCGTCAGCAGAAGACAAAGCGCCCCGCGTCATTGAAGACGACGGCAAGAGGCAGAAAACGGCGGCAGAGAAGGATGCGGCGCGAAAGGTCGATGCAGATGCGAAGCCGCATCGGCATGAGGTTACGGCCGAGAGCAATACGGACGCACCGTGGAGAGACGCAAGTGTGACGAACGGAGCAGACGCAAGGAAAGGGAGTTGAATCCCGATATGGAAAAGACGGCGCGTATGTAGGGGTACGTATGTATGTATGTATGTAGTAGGCATGCTGTATGCGTGTAGAGATGGGCGCTTGGCGCATGATCTCAACTCATCAGACGTCGGCCTGTGCGTCTTTATGGCCTGACGGGACCGGGGAAGAGTAGCTTGGCTGTGGTTTGTCAGGGGCTCTCGCCAGGGACTACTTGGTCTACCCGTAACGAGAAGACGGAATGATGACGGAGGCGATACAGGAGCAATATCATGTAGGTAAACATGTAATTTTGCAATGAGAAGGGATGTTAAGGCAAACAATTGTTGAGAAAAGACAGAAACTAGACCAGCGCCAGAGTCCCGAGTCCATGAAGAAGATGAAGAAGAAGAAGAAGAAGAAGAAGAAGAAGAAGTGCATTCATCCATCACCACCATCACCCCTACTCTAAGAAGAGTCCTTCCCTTTACCCTTCGCCTTATAAAGATACCCACCGACAACAGACTCCACGGCGCCCACAGCAGCGATGATACCGACGCCAACGCCAGCAGCCTTCCAATCAAGCGCGCCTCGATCATACAGGCCCCAAGCCCTGTACCCGAGGTAGGAGCTAAGGCCAACGACAGCAGCAAGGTTAGCGACGGCCAAGACGCCGGCGCTACCATCAGACAAGTCGGAGAAGTAGCCGGTAAGCCAAGCGTCAGCCTTGCTCCGAACGGAGGATACATCATCTGCAGAAGAAGAAGAAGCGCCGGTTTTTTTATTCTTGCTCTTCTTGCTGTTGTCGTCGTTGCGCCCTGCTGCTTCGGCGGAGGCTTCGACTTGGCGGTCTAGACGCTCCGCTTGCGTCGTCGTCTTGACGTCCTGCTCTAGGAAGTCGGATCGAACGGTGTGAACGCTAGGCATGTCGACGTCGATGAGGGACGATGTCGAGGCGCTTTCGTTGGGGACGACTTCTGGCGGTTGAGGGGCCGCGGCCTTTTTTTTTGTCAGTGTCAGTTTACGATGGTTCTTTTTTCGAGGCGGGTTTTCGGGATGCTCTGGTCTTGACTGATTCCTTGGGAGAGGGATGGGGGAGGATGGAGACTCACCTCGCGAGAGGATTGCCGTGGCCCGCTGGCTGCGACTTCAGCGTAGGACACTGATAGCGCAGAGAAAGAAAAATCAGTCATCGTATGTAACAATGGAAGTGACGATAACACACGTCATCAAGCGAAACATGAAAAACTCACTGATGATGGATGAGACTCTCAAGAAAGAGAGATGCAAGAGAAGGAAGAAGCGCGCTTCTCGTAGGCAAGAGAACTGTCCGTATACTGGTTTCGTTTCTCTGCCTTGAGGTTCGAGAGGGGACGTAAGACGTTGTAGGGTGAGGAGGTTGGAAGGTTGTAGGTTAGGTTAGGTCGAGGTAGCGTGTGATTTTATTATGAAAAGGGAATAAGGGGGATTAGAAGCGGGGGGAAGTTGAAAATCATCAATGAGTATTACTATTTTCCACACCCCTTTCATCTAGTCACCACATCCCCTTCCAAATCGAGGGTACCCACTGCCCGACTAAGCAGACGACCCCGCGCCAGCTAACGCCACCTATCCG
>PDHP01000133.1:0-94915 GCA_003339455.1 Ophiocordyceps camponoti-leonardi (nom. inval.) | reverse complement strand
GGGGGGGGGGGGGGGCGGGCGGGGGCCCGTGGGGTGTTCTCCCTTGTTCTTGCTGCTCTGGGGGGGGGGGGGGGGGGGGGGGGGGGGGGGGGGGGGGGGGGGGGGGGGGGGGGGGGGGGGTGTGTTTGTTTTGACCAATTCTTGTCGGTACGGATACGTCCGATTCGTATGTATGTATGCAGATACAGAGAGGGAGACGCAGAGAGGGAGGGAGGGGGACAGAGAGAGAGAGAGAGAGAGAGAGAGAGGGGCACGTGTAGCAAGCATGTGTAGATTCGTACGGACATGTATGTATGTATGTATGCTGATATATATGCGTACACCTATCTTGACTGTGAGGCTTCTACGGATATAGACTACACAATAGGGATAGTGGATTTTTATATTCGAATAGCACCTACGGATATCCGTATATTCTACAGACAGGCAGGCAGAGACAAGACACAGACGAGGAGAAGACCAACAAAGAAGTTGTCATGGAACCTCTCCGTGAAGCCTATGGATACAGAGTTCTTTCTCTCTCTCTCTCTCTCTCTCTCTCTCTCTCTCTCTCTCCCTCCTCCTTCAACTCCCTCTTACACACACACACACACACATTGACACACCACGTGCTTCATCCTCTCTCTCCCCTTTTCACCCTCTCCCCTTCTAGCTTGACCGTTGGTTGATAAGCTGACGGGTCTTCCTACCTATTCCACACACACACACACACTCTCTCTCTCTCTCTCTCCCTATATCCGTAATTCTTGCGCTTACGGGATTACGCACTCGCCCCCCTTCTTCCCTTAGGGAAACTGCTTTTGAGGGGGGGAACACGCGAAAATAGAGAAAAAAAAACAAAAAGCAAGCAAGAGGTAAACCGCCCCCTTTCCCTTTGCAAATGATAAAACCGGGGACCGTTCATTGGAAAGACCCAGAACCCTGGTGCCGGCTTTTCCTTTTAAGCGCCCAAGCCGGGGGGATGTGTGTGTGTGTGTGTGTGTGTCTCTCTCTCTCTCTGTGTGTGTGTGTGTGTGTGTGTGTGTGTGTGAGGGCTTGTGATTGGTTGGACGCTAAGCGCCCGGGAAAGAAGTTGGACGCGGGAAAGAAATGGAAGAAGGAATGATATGGGAAGAAAGGAGGGGGGGGAAGACGATGAAGGTATGAAGGAGGATGAGGAGAGATGATGAGGGGAAGGACAAGGAAAGGAAAGGAAAGGAAACTGTCGGCTTTGTGTTTCGATATACCGACGTACGTCCCGTGCAGGTGTTTCGTATGTATATACTTGTGAGTATCTACGCGTTTAAAGGCTCGGTATCCGTATGTATGCGTATGATGAATGGGTTGGTTGGTTGGTTGGTTGAGAAGTTGGTTGGATAGAGCCCAGGGGGTTGTCGTAGCCTTCTTAGATATCCGTATTTCTGTCCCACTTGGACTATTCACTTATACCTAGGAACAAGTTATTCATAGTACTAGCCATCGTCTATATCATGTATATCATATTTGCTCTACGGATACTATATGCATGTCTGTATATAGAATCATCTGCTTGGTGAGTTTCCTAGTTTCGAAACTCACTCACTCATAGTCATATCTATCTGGTCCTCTTTGCCCCCCCATCACGGCAGCGTCCTAACCTCCCTGGCAACGGCGTTGCACAACGCAACCTTGATGCCCGCCCCCGCGAGCGCATGTAGCCAGAGCCTCTGCGAGTCGCTAAGCCGATCGTTGGCGCTCTTGACCTCGACGAAGAGGATTTCATCGTCTTCGTCTTCTTCTTCCTTGTCTTCCTTGCCTTTGTCTTCGTCGTCGTCGTTCCCAAAACGAGGCCGCCTTCGCCACAGTAACAAGTCCGGAACACCACCCGCCCTCTGCCTATACTCCTGCGCAACAACCAAACAAACCGAAGCAAGGTCATCGCCCCGAAAACACCCCACCAACTCCACCAAATCATCAACGTCGAAATCCCAATCCAGCCCAGCGACGAGCGGCCTCCCGACGTGATTCGCCTCCCACACGCGACGCACCATCTCCCCCGCGCCCCCGTTGGCGATCTCCGCCAGTCGGGCCTTGATGGCAGACGACCGGGCGGGGAAGAAGGCGTCGGTGAAGAGGTCGAGCGGACAGGTTTGGTAGGCCGTCTGGAAGACGTTGGGCATGTAGGAGAAGAGGATGTCGTGGAAGAGGTAGGCGAAGAGGGTTCGGACGATGCCGCCTTCTGCGTGGTAGCCTTTCCACCCTCGTTTGCGGAAGTGGCTTAGGCACATTTCCTCGACCGTGCACGTTGTCTCTGAGTCGTCTGCTGCTTCGTCTAGCCACATCGTTCGGCGCGATGCTGACGCTGAAGCTGATGAGGACGGTGAGTTGTGCTTCTTAATCTGGATACCCTCGACCGTCATCTCCACCGGCTCCGATAGCCGGACGTGGCCAAAGTCGTGCTGTAGCCTTCGTGGAATCCGCAGCTTCTTCTCCAGCTTGACGAGCCGCTTCTGCAGGTCGTGGTGATAGACGAGGTGACAGTCCGCGTCCTGCAGACCAGCCTCGCACGTCGCCGCCGCCGCCCGCTTCCACCGCTTGATGCCCTCCTCGTCAACATTACCATCATCATGGTCGTCACCACCACCATCTTTGGAAAACTTCTCCGCGGCAGCCATGTACCGCTCCTCCACCAGGGCTTTACGCTGATACCACGCCCCTCTCCGGGCCGGGTGGAAAAGCCTCTGCGCCAGCAGCTCCGTCAGCATCCCGTGCTCCTTGCCGTACTCCTTCCGACGGCCCGTCACCCACAGGGATTTGTGCAGGATCCGCGTGTACGAGTGAGCCGGGTTGAACCGTCGTAGGTAAGGCCCCTCGCCCATTTCGTAGACCGTCCTCCTCTCCTTGTCGTCCTCCTCCGCCACCAGCGTCCTCCAACGGGGCAAGATCCTGCGGGAGATTTCCTCGATCCTCTGCATGTCCGCCTCCGTCGGCGTGCCGTTACCCTCGAGGATGCCGTCGACTTCGGCTTCTAGCCGGATCGCCGCCTCGTACTCCAACAGGTGCATGCGAGAAGCGAAGATGGTCGTCGTTCGGCAGACGATGTATTCGGGAAAGTTCCTCCGAGCCATCTTGGCGAGAATAACCGTCGTGAGAGACTTTTCCGTCCACTGCGTCGACCGATAAAAGACCAGATGCACGCGCTCGAACAGCTTCTGCGTCGACGACGAAAGCCGTATGCACCGCCCCGTCATCGCCATCACCCTTCCCATAAAGTGCCGATCCCGGTTCGAGTCCTCCCTGCGGAGCCTCGCCCGCGGCTGCGACGGTGGCGGCGAGTCCCAGTCGCGTCGCCGGAGGAGGCCGACGGCCGCCAGCCCTGCTTGCTGCTGGCTCGTGCGGCAGAGACCCTTGACGAGCTCGGCCTTGTTGCGGCCCTGGAACTTGGCCTCCTTGGCCAGCGTCTTGAGCTCGTCAAGGTAGAGCAGCGATGCCGCCTCGTCCATCGTCTTGATGTGGTCCTCAGATGCGTCCGCGAACGTGAAGTCATCGCCGAGCTTGAATGGCTCCACATCAAAGTCGGCCGGCCCTTGAGCTGCTTCGAGATGGGGCAGCTCTCTCGTCTTCTGTAGCGACTCGATGGCTCCGTCTAGGTCCGAGACGTCAGAATGGTACCGCAGCCGACTGCACCGGTGCCATGCCCAGGTCTTGCGGAGAAACAGCCGGACGTAGCTTGCGACTTATCGTCAGCAAATGTCGCCTACGCTCGAGGGCAAGTGATGAACCGACATACAGATACTGCGACTCGTAGTCTAGACCTCGCCACTGTTCGAACACTTCCTTCTCCCTCTCGTCGAACAGCTCCGACTCTTGCTCGAGCACGGTATCCAGAGCGAGGTTGAAGGCGTCGACGTAGATGGAGCTCTTCCCTCTCGCCCACTTCGACTCCCCGTCCGTCTGCTGCGACTTTATGAGCTCGTACTCGTCCACCGCTTCGTCTTCATCTTGAGTCGGAGGCAGGACGTTCTCGACGTCTGTAATCCGATGACGTCCACGGCTGCCTGCGTACACTGTCGATTCGTCCTCATTTTCGTCGGATGAGTATTCCTGAGAGGTTTTCGTCTTCAGCCGCTTCGTAGGTCGCTCCATAGCTGTCCAATTCAACCGTCTTCTCTTCCTCAGGTGGCAAAGCGGACAACGTCTGTCTAGGACACGTCTGTTCCACCTGGCGCTTGGACGGCGCGTGATGTCGGTGACATTTTAAAACGCGAGGTCAGCTGACCACTTCCAACTCTCTTAGCTCCAACATTTGCCCTTGCCGATATTCGACCGATGCGATGGATCTGAACAACACCACAATCCGCTTCACCCCGAATCACCGTCACCCACCGCGGCAATGGCCGGCCAGCCCGAGACGCCGCCGGTGCCGTCTCAGGCTCCCGATGCTCCTACCCCAGCCAGCAGCGGAACGTCAGCGCAGCCGCCCCTACCGCCAGCCAACACCCCCGTCAAGGACGTCGTCATGACCGACGCGCCGCCGGATCAAGTCGTGGTATAGCTTTCCGCCTTCCCCTCCCGTTCTTCCTCCCGCTCCGATGCATACCTCTCCATCCTGACACCGGAAAACCTGCAGGATCACTCACCTGCACCGGCTCGAGTCGCCTCGTCTGCCCAGGGCTCCCGCGCTGCGTCGGTTCATCCAGACGCCGGCTTGACCATGCCCTCCGAGGTGGCGCCGCACGGCGATCCCATCCGACGGTATCTCAACACCAAGGTGACTGCCGTTTTGCTCGAAGGCATGAAACAACTGGCAAAAGACCGGTGAGCACACGGAAGCAAGCTACTCAGGGCTCTCGGCAATCATGCTCACCTGCTCGCAGACCTCAAGACCCATTACGAGTTCTAGGCGAATTCTTAATTCAAAAGTCCAGAGAAGTAGACAAGGCTGGCTAGGACAAGGCGGATTTGGCGTTGGAGGTTTAAGGATAATACCCGACTTTTACAGTCACGACCAGGCGCGCAAAAAAAAAAGTGTAAACAGCTCTGTCATTTAGAGTGGTTTGGCCATTTGAAGGTCTTCTGCTCCACATAAGGAAGCTTCTCCAGCTTCTCTAAATGCAGATCTTTGTCCATTGTATCTCTGTCCCCAACTCCCGCACCCCGCTGCCATGACAAGATTCGACCATTGGCCCTCCTTATGCGACAATGGTGCTGGCAGTCGCAGACTCGTACTTCCACGTCGGGGGCAAGACGCCGACGGTCTTGTAGTATCGGGCCAGACGGTGGATGCGCGACTCGATGAGAATGAGGCGGAACTTGGAGTCCTTGTCCTTGCGGTTGCGCTCGAGGTGCTTTCGGACGGCGACGGCCTAGAGACCCGAGTTGGACCAAGTCAGAATTCCCAAACTGCGAAGAAGAGATAAAGGCCTGCCCACCTTCTTGATCAACATGTACAGGTCCTCGGGGATTTCGGGAGCGAGGCCTGGTTTTCATCTCTCTGTCAGCCTTGACCGAACAGAGGCAAAAGATGCGGCAACATCGCGGCGGATCGCGCAGATCCACAACGCGATATGCAAGCAAGTTGATCGCATCAGGGAGCCGTACCGTTCGACTTCAGAATCCGCAGAATCTTGTTACCTGTTATCGTGCGTTAGCCAGTGCTTGCGAGATACTAGACAGACAAGTAAGAAAAAAAATTACCCGTGACAATCTTGACCTGAGCCACGCCGTGAGAGTCACGGAGGATGACGCCAATCTGCGAAGGCGTCGCGCCCTTCCGAGCCAGCTTGCAGATCTGCTCGACCACCTGCTCGGGCGTCGTCTTCAGCCACGCCGGGGGCGAGCGCGAGTATGGGATCGCAGAGGCAGAAATGCCCTTGCCCTTGCTGTGAAGTCTACCCATGTCGTCGTGGTTGTAGCCTTGCAGGAGCTCTCAATGTTGGGAAGGGGTGTCGGTGAAGGTATCGTCAAAAGTCGCGAGTCGTCGAAATCTGTGTGGAGCGCTGATTTTTTTTTTTCGCTTGATTAGGGCACCGCTAGCCACGTGCAAAAGGGCCGTCGGTCACGTGATTGTTACCTTATGTCACGGCTCACCACACGCCTTCCTTCAAGCTGCCCTGGGACAAGATTTTCTCTGTCCTCTTTTCCTAACCTCACCAGTCTTCCCTCCTCTGCAGATGCTCCAGCGACACTCCTCAATCGCCTCATGGTATGTGATCGATCTTTCCTCGCCTTCACCCTCACGCAACCCCCTTCCAAACATCGTGATGATAAACCATCTTTTTATTTCTGGTACCTCTTATGTTAGAGCCCTCGGCTCGATGAATAGACTGGACTTCTGATCCCTCTCCATCCGGAGACACTGCTCCTTGAGACTGGCCGTCATGACTTGATCCAAGACACTTGGCTGACACTCAATTGCATATCCCAGGACTCAGGATCCATATCCGCCGATTAGAAGGAACCATTTCATGGCCCACGTGAGGTCATTGTCAAACCGTATGTAGTTCCGAGTCACTTGCACGAGGATCCCTCCGTGGTCCTCCGCGTTCTCGGCTGTTTTACATGAAAAAGAAACTATTGACAAACAAACGTGCCGCATCTGTTCATTCGTGTCGCATCAGAGTAGACGCTCCTTGGTAAGAACCGCCTGACGACATGTCCAGAAAAGGATCGTGCACTCTTTACCAAGCGCCCACGTCAAAATTCTCCTGCACCGTCAGTTAGCTTTGCGACCAAGTCCTTAGTGTCAGAGGCTGGGGTTCCTACCTCTGGGAAATACGTAACAACGACTGTCCTGTCCGCAAATTTGCGGCCCGCCAGTACCGTCAGTGCCTTGTGAGCGGACGCCGCCGAGTCGAACTTGACGAAAATCTTGCCCACGCCAGCAGACATCCGACTGCCGCCCGACGGCCGGGGAGCCTTCAGATCGAGGACTGTGCCGAATTTTGCGCATTCCTCCCGAATGTCGTCGCAAATTTCTTCCCAAGAGTTGTCAGCAAAACTCAGTACAATAGGGAAAAGGAGAAGCCATTACCTCCATATTCTTCATTATCCATCAACTCCTCGGGAGTCACCATGTTGAGAAGCTGTAGAACACGGCCTTTTTCCGTCTCGCTCGACATCTGAGATGCCAGCCCACTGATGGCTGTGATGCCCACGTCGAAATTGGCAACTTGTGTAGAGCCAGAGCTGGCCTTGGTGACCCGTAATTTTTGCCCACCCACTTCCATTCCGTTGAGAGTGTTCAGAGCGAGCTGGTTGGCCGTCGTCGGCTCGTTGTATTCGACAAACGCGATGCCCTGGGAAAGTTAGTCTCAGGCCTGATTCTGGGCCAGGCAGTGCTGAACCATCCTACCCGAGATTCTTCAGTTGATCGATCCTTGACCAAAATAAAAGCCTTGGGCTTGCCAAAGGAAGAAACCAGCTCGATGACCTGGTCGTCGTTGAGAAACAGTGGAATATTGGTCACACAGAGCTTGTGGACGGTGTCTGGAACGTAGTTGGAGATGACTTCGGGGTCGTGGACAACCTCATCGGGAACGGCCGGCATGACGTAGTCCTTGGGTCGCTGAATTACCAGCCCGGTCACCTCACCCGCATTCGAGGAGCCATTGACGGCATCGTCCGCCTCCATGGTGATGCCATCCAGAGCAAGGGCCAGAGTTGCCTCGTTGGCGTTCCTGAACTCGAGCACGGCGAATGATCGATCGTTGGAGAATTGACAGAGAATGCAGGGATCCGCCGTCTCGACAAGATTCAAACCGTTGAGTTGCAAGTTGAAGAATGACATGACACTCTCCTCGGTAGCCGAGGCCGGCAGATTGTAGGCGATGAGCCTCTTCGATTGACGGGAGTTGCTAGCTTTCAGACCAGCGCTCGACACTTGACCAGAGGGTTGATTCATGAAAGCCTGTAGCTTGGTCGGATCCATGGCTTGCTGTCGGGGAGCGCCCGGGAGCGGGAACATGCCCGAGAGCTTGGCCTGCTCGGCAGTCACCAACTCATAGCCCGGGGGTTTGATATCCCACTGGGTCATGCGTCTCTGGCGTTCCAGGATGGAAACGACATTGGTCAGGTCCGGAGTGGGCTCTCTCTTGACGACTGGGGTCGGAGAACGACGAGGTTCGTGCCTGGGGAAGGAGGCCTCCTCCCTACGTTCTCTGCCACCCCGGCGGCGGTCGTCATAAGGGTCTCTCTCCCGCTTCACAAGCCTCTCGTCCTCGTCGCGGCGGAAGTGCGTATCTCTGCGCGGGGGAGGAGGAGGAGGACCACCTCTTTCGCGGTCCCACTCGCGCTCCATCCGCCTGTCGCGGCCAGAGTAACGATCTTCGCGCTCGCGGTCGCGGTGACTGCGGCTAGACGAATAAGGATCGAACTCGCCATCAGGCCGACGATATTCTCCCTCGGGTCGACGATGGGCACGCATGTCAAGAGGCGATCGGGAACGCCTGCGCTCGCGAGCTCGGTCGCGGTGCTCGCGCTCTCGGTCCCTGTGCTCGCGGTCCCTATGTTCGCGTTCACGATCCCGCTCGACACCACGTTCGCGATCTCGTTCCCGATCACGCTCCCGATCACGGTGACGATCACGACGATCATCGCGTTCACCCCTCATGGGCTGCATATTGGGTAAATGGTAAGCGAAAATTCGGATTCGGTCCCGAGTTCACGTACCGGATAATCTCGGCCTCGTCGCCCTTCGGCTTTTGAAAAGAGAAGAGACGTCAGTGATGAAGAAGCAGCGAGTAAATTAGAAGGGAAAGAGCAGACTCACCGAAGGAAGGAGGCATCCCTCGAGAAGAGTAGCCGTCGCCGTTCATAGTGGGCGACGCCTTGCCGTTATAACAGATACACAAGTGATGGCTCTCGCCGTGAATGCGAGGAAAAGTCTCACTAGGTATGGAGTATGGGTCGAGGTCAGCCAGTTTGCACTTTTGCTGCACGAGGCTGGAGCTTTTTTTGCCCCCAAAGCAAAACGGCGCTAGGCTGATTCGGGAGAGGGTAGAGAAGGGTACGTACTGGCCGTGCGAAGCTAACGGGGGCACCTCTGCCAGCTGGCGCAGGTAATTACAGTGCCAGACGTACAGTACGGTACAGTACGGGCTTGAACTGACGACCATGGTCCCTTGGACCCTCGACGACGACGAACGACCGTGAGCAAGTGGTTATGTGCACGTCTTTTCCTCTCCCCCTCTCTCTTACTCCCTCCCTCTCATACACAAGCTTTGACTCCTCTTTACTCTAACTCCATATTACTTTACTTACAGCATCTTCTTCTCCTTCCTAGGCGTCATACCAGCATGTCTGCTGCCGCCAGACGCACCCCTGAGTGGCGCAAAATTCCCGTGAGCCTTTCTGAGCTTTGCATCGATACGACACTTCGATGCGGACAGGCTTTTCGGTGGCGAAAGTTGAATGACGAATGGTGCAGAACGACAGCCATAAGATTTTTCGGTCTGCGGCTCAGCGGCTGATCCAGATGCTGCAGGACAAGCACTCTCAACGGGCGAATACTATCTTTGAAGCAGGATGCTCACTATCTGCACTACAAAGTAACTTGGCCTTCTAGTCGTCTCGAAAAGGACGACACCGAGCATTTATTGCACCGCTACTTCAGCTTGCATCTGCATCTCGAAGCTCTGTATGCCAAATGGTCTGCAGCGGACCCCAATTTCCGCCGTAAAGCGGCGGGCCTCAGCGGCGTCCGCATCCTCAGTCAGGATGCTTGGGAAACGTTGATATGCTTCATCTGCAGCAGTAACAACAATATTGGTCGCATATCTCAGATGGTAATGGCCTACATACTTATAGGCGACCTTTTGGAATGACTAACGGGACGACCATCAGGTTCACAAGCTGTGTAGGCATTACGGTCCGCTCATCGGGCATGTTGGAGAAGAAGCTCTTCATGACTTTCCGACTCCAAAATCCCTCACTGGAGATCAAGTCGAGTCGCATCTGCGAGACCTGGGCTTCGGATACAGAGCAAAGTACATTGCCGAGACTGCCCGAGTTATCGCTCTCACAAAACCGGCCCTGTGGCTAGAGTCATTGCGAAATCCTTCACACCTAGGCTTGCAGGATCAACTAGAGCCGGGGGCGGAGGACCAGAAACCGACATACAGAGACGCTCATACCGCGCTGCTATCTCTTTCTGGTGTGGGACCCAAAGTTGCCGACTGTGTCTGCTTGATGGGACTGGGCTGGGGTGAATCTGTGCCCGTCGATACTCATGTCTGGCAAATAGCACAGAGGGACTACAAGTTCGGGAAGACCAAGTCGAAGACCTTTAGCAAGGTTCTGTACGATGCCGTCGGGGACCACTTCAGAGACATCTGGGGAGAGTACGCCGGCTGGGCACATTCAGTCCTCTTTACGGCCGACCTGAAACCGTTCACGGACCAGGATGCAGCTAAGGTGAAGCATTCTGCAGAGGGAAGTCAGGCGCAGGTGGTGGAGGAGGAGCAAGCTATCGGGTCTCGAAAGAGGCGAGCAGTCACAATGGAGGTGAAGGTCGAAGTCTCCCAAGTAGAGGCAACAGATATCACTCCAAAGAGAAGAAGGACCAGGCAGACTCAAAGGAAGGCTTGAGGAGCCGCCCTAGGAGAAGGTCAAGATGAAATACTTCTCTCAAGTTCAACACTGTTGTCCATTTCTCATTCTGAGCCCAAGTGATACCTACCACTCGTCCGCATCACAATCACTCAACAATCACATGACTCTTGATCTGGACCGCCTTTTTCATCACTGTTTTTCATCACTGTCTCCGGGTATCAATGACTGCTATTCGTACATCTCATCATGAAAGGGGAGCTGAGTGGGCAAATAACGAGTGGGTCTAGTGGATCAACATCGGCAAAAGCTCACCCTCCCATTAGTCACTCACTATCCGTACCTCGCCTTCTCCTCCGAAGCAAACCTCATCCTCCCTCTTCGTCCTGACTCCTGACCATCAAACCTTTTATGCACAGCAGCATCGTGCCGTGTCTCGCAACTCGAAACTGGGCCGTAGTGCACTGGCATAGCAGCCATGTCGGACGCCGACTTCGAGACGGTGGCCAAGCGTCAGCGAGAGCGCAACGCTGCGGCGGCAGGGAAGAAAAGTTCGCGTGGTCTGGATGCCTCAACCCAACGAAGCGATTCTACGCGCCAGAGCTTAGTCGACAGTGCCGACAAAGATCTTTACGACAAAGACGGCGCCGAGAGATATGCGGGTTATCACCAATCCCTCCCCATGGGCGACGGTGACGATGACGACGACGCTCCCCAGGACAGCACTCGCCGTCTTACCGGCCAGTATACGGCTTCTCGCGAAATGATCGACGAGTTCGCCCGCGGAGACGGAGTGGAAGAAGAAGACGTCTTAGCCAACCGGGGAGAGAAGAGCGGTCGCATCGTTGATCGCGAATCTGATTACCAGAAGCGTCGTTTCAACCGCGTTCTGACGCCTACGAGAGCCGATCCTTTCGCTGAGAACCGTCAAGCGGGCGCGGCGGAGAACGGTGCGACCTATCGGGAGATCATGCAGGGTCAGGACCTCGAGAGAGAGGAAGAACGCGTTCGCCGAGCCATCCAAGCCAAGCAGCGAGACGAAGCCGAGGTCGAGCATGCCAAGCCCATGCTTCAGAATACAGATAAGGAGAACGTCGAGTCCGGCTCCACCGAGTTGGTCACTACCGTTCGCAAGCGGAAGAAGAGATGGGATATCTCGTCTGCGCCGGCCGAAGACCAGACCCAGGTCGAGGCGACACCGACGAAGCGTTCGAGGTGGGACGAAGCACCGTCCGTGGCCGGGCCCGTCTCGTCAGATACGCAGAGGCAACGTTCCCGTTGGGATCAGGCTCCTTCGGCGACGCCCGTCGGTAACCCAGGGCTCGCGACTCCGGCACAGCCGATCAAGGCCCCTACCCTACCGACCGCCTTCGGGACCGACATCGGACGCAATCTGCCTCTAAGTGACGAGGAGCTCGACATGCTACTGCCAGGCGAGGACCAGGGCTACAAGGTGCTCGAGTTTCCTCCCGGCTTCGTGCAGGTCCGGGCCCCGTCTCACAGGCCCATGACGTTGCCCGCCGCCCCAACAGGCTTCGTGATGCAAGACCCCGAACAGACGAGACTGAGCGGCCAGGCCATGGCGGCCGAAATCTCGGGCGTCGGAGACTTGCAGTTTCTCAAGCCCGAAGACCTGACATATTTCGGCAAGCTCAACGACGGAGTCGACGAAAGCAGCATGTCGGTCGACGAGCTCAAGGAGAGGAAGATTATGAAGCTCTTGCTCAAGATCAAGAACGGAACACCGCCTATGCGCAAGACTGCTCTCCGACAGATTACGGATAACGCGAGGCAGTTTGGGCCAGCTCCCCTGTTCGCGCAAATCTTACCGCTGCTCATGGAGAAGACGCTCGAGGAACAGGAACGCCATCTGCTGGTCAAGGTCATTGACCGCATCCTCTACAAGCTGGACGAGCTAGTGCGACCGTTTGTACACAAGATCCTCGTCGTCATCGAGCCGCTGCTCATCGACCAAGACTACTACGCCCGTGTAGAGGGTCGAGAGATCATCTCCAATGTTGCCAAAGCAGCTGGACTCGCGACCATGATCAGCGTGATGCGGCCCGACATTGACCACGTCGACGACTACGTGCGGAATACGACAGCCAGAGCGTTCTCCGTCGTGGCATCGGCCCTCTCCATTCCGGCGCTGCTCCCCTTCCTGAGAGCGGTCTGCCGGAGCAAGAAGTCGTGGCATGCCAGGCACACGGGAGTCAAGATCGTGCAGCAGATTGCCATCCTCATGGGGTGTGCCGTCTTGCCTCACCTCAAGGGCCTTGTCGAGTGCATCGCAACGAACCTCAACGATGACCAGACCAAGGTCAGGACGGTGACGAGTCTGGCGATCGCGGCCCTGGCCGAGGCGTCGAACCCTTACGGCATCGAGAGTTTCGACGAAATACTGAACCCTCTATGGACCGGCGCGCGAAAGCAACGAGGCAAGGGTCTCGCCGGCTTCCTCAAGGCCGTCGGTTACATCATCCCGCTGATGGACGAGGAATACGCCAACTACTACACGACGCAGATCATGGAGATTCTTCTCCGAGAGTTCTCCTCGCCGGACGAGGAGATGAAGAAGGTGGTGCTCAAGGTGGTGTCTCAATGCGCGGCAACCAAGGGCGTGAGCGGCAACTACCTGAAGGAGCACGTGCTGGACGACTTCTTCAAGAACTTTTGGGTGAAGCGGATGGCGCTGGACAAGCGCAACTACAAGCAGGTGGTGGAGACGACGGTGGACATCGGGCAGAAGGTGGGCGTCAGCGAGATTCTGGAGAGGATCGTGGACAACCTCAAGGACGAGAGCGAGGCGTACCGCAAGATGACGGTGGAGACGATGGAAAAGGTGGTGACGAGCCTGGGCGCGGCCGACATCGACGAGCGGCTGGAGGAGCGGCTCGTGGACGGGATCCTGTACACCTTCCAGGAGCAGAGCGTGGAGGACATCGTCATACTCAACGGTTTCGGGTCGGTGGTCAACGCGCTGGGCGACCGGTGCGGGCCGTTTCTGCCGCAGATTACCAGCACGATCCTCTGGCGGCTGAACAACAAGTCGCCGACGGTGCGGCAGCAGGCGGCGGACCTCATCTCGCGCATCGCCATGGTGATGAAGCAGTGCGGCGAGGACGAGCTCATGGGCAAGCTCGGCATCGTGCTGTACGAATACCTGGGCGAGGAGTACCCCGAGGTGCTGGGATCGATCCTGGGGGCGCTCCGGTCGATCGTGACGGTGGTGGGCATTGCGCAGATGCAGCCGCCGATCAAGGACCTGCTGCCGCGGCTGACGCCCATCCTCCGCAACCGGCACGAGAAGGTGCAGGAGAACACGATCGACCTGGTAGGGCGGATCGCGGACCGCGGGCCGGAGAGCGTCAACGCGCGCGAGTGGATGCGCATCTGCTTCGAGCTGCTCGACATGCTCAAGGCGCACAAGAAGGGCATCAGGCGGGCGGCCAACAACACGTTTGGGTTCATCGCCAAGGCGATCGGACCGCAGGACGTGCTGGCGACGCTGCTGAGCAATCTCCGGGTGCAGGAACGACAGTCGCGGGTGAACACGGCGGTGGCGATCGGGATCGTGGCGGAGACGTGCGCGCCGTTTACGGTGCTGCCGGCGCTGATGAACGAGTACCGGGTGCCGGAGCTCAACGTGCAGAACGGGGTGCTCAAGGCGCTGTCGTTCCTGTTCGAGTACATCGGGGAGATGGGCAAGGACTACGTGTACGCGGTGACGCCGCTGCTGGAGGACGCGCTCATCGACCGCGACCAGGTGCACCGGCAGACGGCGGCGTCGGTGGTCAAGCACATCGCGCTGGGGGTCATCGGCCTCGGTTGCGAGGACGCGATGATGCACCTGCTCAACCTGCTGTACCCCAACCTGTTCGAGACGAGCCCGCACGTCATCGACCGGATCATCGAGGCGATCGAGGCGATCCGGATGTCGGTCGGTCAGGGCGCGGTGCTCAACTACGTGTGGGCGGGACTCTTCCACCCGGCACGCAAGGTGCGGACGCCTTACTGGCGGCTGTACAACGACGCGTACGTGCAAGGTGCCGACGCCATGGTGCCTTATTACCCGAACCTGAGCGAGGACGGGCTAGATCGACCGGAGCTGGCGATTGTACTTTGATGATGATGATGATGTGTTGAGGGAAGAGAGTTGTGTTTTTGTTCTTGTGACGCGCGGGAAAGGAAACAGGGGGGGGGGGAGAGGCGCGTAGGCGTTGATAACCTCGTTGGCAGTACGGAAGCGGAAAGTTTGATCTCTTCCATCTTCCATCTCTTCCGTCTACCCATCTAAATTGATTGACGAATGTCTATCTACCTACGGATACCTACAGCTACCTGGTAGGATCATTGTTGGTGCTCTTGTGCCTTGGGGTTGTCAACGAAAGGGGCTTCTCCCGTCACGCCTATTTTCTTTCATCACCACCACTTCCTCGACGCGCCGTCTCTCTCTCTCGAGACAGAAGGAAAGGGAAGAGGAAAAAGGAAAAAAAGGAAAAAGGAAACAGGCCGAGACGCAAAAAGGCAGCTCAGCTTATGTACATACGTCACTGGGCTTCAACGCTACGGCAAGGCACATATCCGTACGGATACATACATACATGACTTCTACATCATACTACGTACGCCCCCCCCCCCCCCCCCCCCCCCCCCCCCCCCCCCCCCCCCCCCCCCCCCCCCCCCCCCCCCCCCCCCCCCCCCCCCCCCCCCCCTCGTCGTCGTCGTCGTCGTTCTCATGACCGTTGCCTTTGCCACACACGCCCCCGTGGGAAGCGCGCCCCCCCCCCTTTTTTTTCCATCCATCCATCCTCATGCTAGGTAGGTTACTTTGTAGGTAGAACTTTCCTTTTTTCTTTTCTTGCTATTTCTTTCCTTGTCTTGAGATGGTTTTTTTTTCCTTTCTTTTTACGGGCTTTCTTTTCTCATCTCCCCGTCTCGGAGAGAGGGTTTTGGGTGCGGCGACGGTTGGGGGACGGTAGATGGTGAGCACACGCTATCTGATGGTAATTTCGATTTTGATTCTCTTGCTCACGGCATTGTGCTTTACGTACGGATTTGTTGGGAGAAGGAAGGGGGTTGGGGAGAGAGATGGAGAGATTGCCGGTATAGGGGGGGGGGGGGGGGGAGATGGGGGTCGAGGCTGAGAGTTGGGGACAGTGAGGAAGAGGAACAGACACACACACGCACACATTATGAGAGTGAGAGTGAGAATGAGAATGAGAGAGAGATGGGGAAAAAAAAAAAAAGGAAAACCATACTGTTGGGTCCCCCCATGTCTAGGATACGATACGCGACTGTTTCTCTGGCTCTGTTATTTGTCTCGGCCACTTTGCGGCAAGGCAAATAGCAAGAGAGAGATATCAAAAGCAAAAGGGGAAAAAAAGAGAAGTTTGAAATAAGACCCGTATCCGTACGATGATGAAAAAAGAAGAAGAAGAAGAAGAAGACTAGAGAAGAGAAGAAGGAAAGATGATATTGGCATATACATCTATCCGTAGGACCATCTTTTTTTTTTTTTCCTCTCCCGAGACAAGAAACTAATGTGAGGATTGAATACGGGTAGATGATGAAAAGGAAGAAAAGGAACCTGGAGAGGACTTCTTTTACGGAGGAATAATAGGTACCTAAGAGCCTTCGGTTGTCAACTTTCTTCTTTTGGGGCCGGGGGAAAAGGGGAAGAAGAAGAAGAAGAAGAAAGAGGGGTGGAAGAGAGAAAGACAGGATCTAAGGTGGGTTTCCCGGGGGACGACCTTCAACCTTCGGCTTTCCCAAGGCGGAACCCGGGGTTGGAGGGAGGGAAGAGAGAGAGTGGTGGTGGCCACACAGCAGGATGGCTAACAAGTGAGAGTCAGTATATCCTTAGCTTGTAAGATAATATTCGATTTTTTATTTTATGTTTTTCGCTTCCCGCGTTGGAAATTAAATTTGATTGCTTTCTCCAACTGCCGGTGCGGCTGGGGAAGAGAAAAAGAAAGGAAAGTAAGGAGAAGGAGGAGGAGGAAAAATACGGATAGTTGGGTATCCGTATCTTAGGTCCATCTTTGGTCCGGGGAGAGTGAGGGTGATGAGGGTGAGGGTGAGGCAGTTGGTACGGATACAGAGGAGAGGACTAGCTATCCGTACTGGGTCAGCGCTAGGCCGCGGCTTGTCTCAATCTCGAGTACGGAGGAGAATAGGGGGGGGGGGAAAGGGGGAGGGGTGTGTGTGTGTGTGTGTTTGGCTCGGCCGAGAAAATTGGTGAGTATGTATCCGTATGGTAGAAGAAGGAAAGAAAGGAGGAAAGAAGAAGAGAAATTCAAAGAACTTGGGGGGGTTTTCGAAGAAGGAAGTTAAGAAGAAAGACGGGAGAAGAAGAGTCAAAGACTAACAGACTTTTGATAGTAGTATCCGGATGGAAGCCAGTAGACCGGCCTCGGTAGCTGTATGCCTATCCACGGGCCGTACCTACGAATAGGTACGGAGACTATTAAGGTCGTTGTCAAGGGTCCGTATCATGGGTGAAGCACATTTATAAGCATACAGATATACATAATAGGCGTCGTCCGAGTCCTTCTCAGTCTCACACACACACACTCTCTCTCTAACGCTTTGGGCCCACAGACAGACAGACAGACAGTTATTGTGGAGGAGGAGGAGGAGGGTCGTGCATCCGTCCGCTTCACACCCCCACACACTGCGGGGGAGATGTCACAGTGCGGGACTTGCTATCCGTACGAACATGCTATGCTATAACTTATAAGCCTATCCGTATATCCGTACGGTTATCCGTAGCTCATACGGATAAGTACATACACATGGAAAGTTGGCAGCTGTTGTATCATCATCATGTCATCATAACTCATGTGTGCACACTTGACACTGACAAACTACGGAGTACAAGTGTCCGTAATATGCACAGACTCAAGGGCTAACGTACGGATATAGAAGAACATGTCCCGTTCCCATATTAAAAACGAACAGATGCTTTCCTCGCAGAAGCAGAACAGGACAGGCATTTCTTTCTTCCTTGACGAAAGTAGCGAACACTACGGATATCCGTATATCCGTACATATATCAGCATTCTTCTCCTCCATCGCTCCCTCTCTTCTGTACATACATACAAATACTGTTCTATCCCTGCACTCTATCAAGGAACGAAGACGGAAAACTCGTTCATGTACGCAATCCCGTCGGGCCATGTTGCATCTTGTATCCGTAACCATACCGACGGCGAACCCTCTTCCCCCCCCCCCCCCCCCCCCGGGTGCCACCCCATGAAGCCATCTCGCTCACCGCCTATCTCCAAGGCGGCCCGACCCCGGACGGCTGGCACATACAAACACACATAAGCCCCTCTCCTTAACCTTACCCCTCCCCCATAGAGGAAAGCAATTCTGGGAGGAGGAGGAGGAGGAGGCGAACAAGAAGAAGAAGCAAGACATTGAAAAGGAAAAAAAAAACCAAAAGGAGGACGGAGAAGGAAAAAGAAAACTTACGGATACCCTAGGAGTCTAGGACCTTTGGACGCGGATACTCCGTAGAGAGGACCCTGAATTTTTCTCTCGATGCACGGAACGGATACGGAGTTTTCTTTTTTTCTTATTCTTTCTCTTTTTTTACGGAGTATCTGTACGGTACACCCCTTGCTGGATGTGTTATTCGGGACGGACAGCTGCGGGCTGGGCTTTCTTGCAGCTGGAGGCGCCCTTTTTCTTTTCCCCCGGCTGCAATCATGTATGTAGGAGATGATGTCTACCTACCAGCTGGTTGATGGGAGAGGTATCCGTAAAGGTGCTCTCCATCCGTACGTGGCCGTTTAAGAGATGTCGTCCTTACAGTATTGGACGAAAGACTGGACTGTCCTACACTGCTAGTATCTAACGGAGTATGTATATCCGTACAACAAGACTAGGCCTGCAGAAGCAAAGAAACTACCTACTATCTAGCCGTCCCCATGGATACTTGGTAGCTTTGCTTTTTCTATTATTTGAATCCGAGGTATATTAACGGGCTCTTGCTTTTCTTAATCTGTACGAACATCCGTAGTACGTGTCTTATTTTGAAGCCTACCTAGGCATCCGTACCTAGGTAGCAACGCAGATGTTTTTAAAGCATGCCTTTCCGGATAACTATATCCTACAACACCGGATACATGAGTGTTTGAGCATATGGAGATTCTCAGTGTATCCGTCAAGTATGCGTATACAGATGTTAGAGGTAGGTAGGTACGGATGGTAACCAGAGGTGAGAAGCCCTATCCGCACCGTTGGTTACAAACATGCCGCCGTAGCAGGGGATGCATGTAATGGAACCGGCTCTTCATTCGATGTGTCCCGCCTCATCTTCACTCACACTCACCGGCTTTCCTAATAAGCGGCGCTAGACTTTTAGTATCCCGTATCCCTGACCCTACCTGTGTCTACGGATACGCCTACGGCTTACACCTGAGGCCTGCAGCACATACTTGCATAGATGCCTACCTGCATATCCGTACTTTGTGAGTGGATATCTGCATATCTGCATCTATCAATAGTTGTATATAGCTCGATAGTAGACATGAGTATGCTCATATCGTAGATATTCCCTTATCCTGGTAGCAACCCCGTTATATCTCACACACACACACACACCAACTCACCACAATGGCGCGCGCGCGCACACACACACACACACACACAAACACGCACACGCAACAACACGCACGCACGCACACACGTATGTATGTACAGTACAATATGCACACACGAGTAGGTATCGCGGCCTCCTCCTCAACGGCCTTTCCTCCTATGTACATATCCGTATACCTACCATCCCTTCTCTTCCAAGTTCCTCCTCTCTCTCTCTGCCGCCTTGGGTTTCTTGGTGCGCGGTACGAATACAGACGGGATACGAGGGTCAGCTTTCGAACCAGGCCCTGTCGACCCCCCTACATACTAACTGATATTTGTTCGCCTACAACCACACCCTCTCTGTCTTTTCCCCCCTGTTCTCTCTCCCCCCCCCCCCCCCCCCCCCCCCCCCCCCCCCCCCCCCCCCCCCCCCCCCCCCTCTTCCCCCCCCCCCCCCCCCCCCCCCCCCCCCCCCCCCCCCCCCTCCTCTCTCTCTCTGTACGGATATACCTGTGTGTACCAAATTTTTGTGTGTCTTTTCTATCTCTTTGCCTCTCTTTCTCTCTCTCTTCTCTCCCGTACATACATACATCCTTCCCCCCTTCCTCTCCCTCTCTCATCTCTCTCCATCCTATCCCAACCCCCCCCTTCTCCCCCAATGTCAACCCCTCCCCCCCCCCCAAGCCATTGTCATACTGGGCCTGGGGGAACAGAGTCGTCACACACCCTGCTCCCTCCAAAACGCCATGTCTGACGCACGTCAATTCACAGTCGTCGACACTTAAGACTCTCGCTGATCCCACCATCTTGGCTCTAATTTTTTTGCCCTCTTCCCCCCTTCCAGCCGCTGCTGGTCTCTCCCCCATCCCTCAAAGCGCGTCGCTCGTTGATGATCTGAGCCGAGTCGACGGGATCCCGCATCGATCAACATACAGTATCCGGCATCTGCATATCCGTTTCAATTCACATTCTATTTATTTTTAATTCTTCTTTTTTTTATTGTCATCTTCTATTATAAACGGAGACGGGAAAAGATGACAATGACTCTACCCACGTCGCAACAACAACGGTTCGGGCCTCCGTTAAACTTCGACTATGCGCAGCAACCGCCGGCGTTCTCGAACCCTTGGTCTACAACGGCGTCGTCGTCGTCGTCGACGACCCATCAAACTGCGCCCTATGTCCATCAAGAACCCCACAACCTCGTGGCTGTCAAGGCGGAGCAGCCCTCTTCTCGGACGAGCTCCGTCAGCGCCCCGTCTATGGCCCCGTTCGCCTCGCTGCCCGTCGCCGCCCCCGCCGCTGCCCCCGCCGGTGAGCAAGGAACCCGTTTTCTTAATAATTCTTTACCTTATGTCGACTACCTCCCTTTCGGCCGAGCTGATAGTCTTCTTCCCCTCTCTTCCCAAGACCTCCTGAGCCTCCAAAATCGTCTTCACTCAACTCCGGCCGCCTACAGCGATGCCGCGTTTCCGACCACGGCCTCGCCCGTGCCTGGGCCCTTCAACGCTACCTCGACAGCGCCTACGCCCTACGATACTCTCGGCTACGCGCCTGCTCACAGCCGCCCGTCCTCGACCTTTGCGATCAATGCCGAGGCTGAACGACGCTTCTCCCAGCAACAGTATGTCGTCCGTACTTTTTCGTCCCATTCGTGCCATGGATATTTATTATATGCCTGACTCTTTTCTCGCTGCAGGACGATGCAAACACAGGCCGATGAGCGCAGAAGTTTTGCCGACGCGCTCGATGCCAGCCATGGCATGCTGGCCATGAGCCAAGAGACGCCACGCAACATCTACGGCACGCGCAGCAATCGATCGTCGGTCGATTCTTACGGCTTTCCATCCACCCATTCGACGAGCTCGTCCATCTCTTCCAGCGGTAACTTCAGCTCATATTATGGCGACTCGGTCTCCGACTACTCCACGGCCGGCTCTGATATCGAGTCGGTCAATTCCAGGACGCTACCCCGACCTCAAGGCCTCATCACATCTCAGATCCCTCCCGCGCCTCAGTCGATGATGGGGCAATTCAATTCCAAGGTCTCGTCGAGTTCTCAAAAGAAACACAAGTGCAAGGTCTGCGACAAGCGATTCACCCGGCCGAGCTCGCTGCAGACGCACATGTACAGTCACACGGGGGAGAAGCGTATGTTTTTTTCTTCTCTTTCGTTTTCATCGTACCAAGGATCTTGTTGGCTGACGCGACAGGACGATAGCCTTTGCCTGCGAAGTTGAGGGCTGCGGCCGACACTTTTCTGTCGTTTCCAATCTTCGGCGGCATCGAAAAGTTCACAGAGGCGACGCTCGGTCCGAAGCAGGATCGGAAGATCACCATTCTGATTAGTCTTCATGATTGGGGGTTATACTGTATTTCCTACAATCCTGCGTGTTCACCCCCGCGAGCAATGCTCGTGCTCCAGCACGCATCGAGTCTTGGCGCAGCCACCAACGACTTTCGGTTGGCCGTCGCCTTGTCGCAATAAGAAAAACCTTGGTGAGGACATGAAGAGCAGGCGGCAAAGACTGGCTGGCCAGCGGTTGAAGGAAGACGAGGCGATACGACCATGCACATGATACGCGTCGAGTGCTATCGCTGTTTTCCTTCGCGGGGGAGAGGAAGACACTTTCCCGCAACATGACTTCCGTCCTGTGTGTCTCGCGCTCCCAGATGAGCATGAATGAGACTGGACATATCGGGGTCGCGGAGAAGTGTGTGTGTTTTGTGAAGATGAGTTCGTTTGACGCATTTTCACTTTTGCTTCGGGACGGAAAAGATGGTGCGGGAAAGGGAGTTGGGTGAGGGCGCTCTCCATCATCCGGTCTTCGCCGGGTCGATTCTTGCGCGTGTACAACTTGGGAATGTCGACTGCAGGGCCGGCTTTGTACGAGTATGTTGTTGTTGTTGGTCATTTGACGCCGTTGTTGACAGACGATATACCCGATGTACATGGCAAGTGTCTGAAAAATGTATATACAGCCAATACCTCGTCAGAACGAGGTGTATTGTACTTATATTCATGTGGTATAGATCTAGGTGGTGATGCCGAAGAATCTATTCACCCATTGTACGGATACCTGAATACTATATTCGACTACGAGGCAGTTGTCATTGTCGCTAGATGTCTAATCCCCTGCTATCCGTATCCGTACAGAGATCCGCACTTTGGCGTACAGATGCACGTACACACATACGTACATGGTCAGTTTTTTTTTCGCTCTTTCCACTCGAAGTCATCTTCCACGAACACAGCTCTTAGGACGCAGTAGAGTAAGAGGTTGTGTGTGTTTTATTTTTCCCGTCAAACGGCGCAGTTCATCGGCATGAGGAGGAAGAAGAAGAAGAAGAAGGGGGGGTGGAACGGCTCGGGCCGTGACGTCATGTGGAAAGCGGGTTAGAGAAAGGGATGGAGACTTTGACGTCATGGTGCATTTCACAAGGGGTATTCATACATACATACACTCGGATAAATGCATACATGCATCTGATACATGCATACAGCATACAGCATACAGCATACTACGGGAATTTCTACGAGGATTCTTCATTTGAACCTCTTTTACCTACGTATTATTCTACTGTTTTGTACCTCACTTTAAGAATATATTTGCATTGGATTATAGACCATAGGCTCTTGGGAGGGCGATATGTCGCGTATAGCATCTGAGGACGACTTCAAGGGGAGAGGGGAGAGGGGGGGAAGGAAAAAGGGGAAGAGTAAAATAACAAGGGACTGTCATCCATCCATCCATCCATCCATCCATCCATCCATCCATCCATCCATCCATCCATCCTTCCTTCCTTCCTTCCTTCCATCCTTTACTTCGCCTATATCAATTATCATCCTACGTCATCCTTCTTATCCCTATCCCTATCCCCATCCCCATCCCTAGCAAATCGTCACCATCCACGTCACAGCAGACCAGAATCGGCCACTGACCATAAAATACTGCTTTCCAACACCTTGTGCATGCATGTCATAGTCAATGTAGACTGTAGAGCAAGAGACAAACTCTACCGACACAAAAGTATCGGTAGGTACGCAACGTGATGAAATTATCCGTAGATTGGGTTGCATACATAACTAGTAGCTGTCTGTGAGTCTGTATGTGCCCACTGGCCGGCCCTCTTCATCAGCCGTCCCAAATCTGCTTTCCCTTTTTTGTTCATCTTTTTTCTTCGGTTTGCCCTTTTTTTTTGGTTTTCTATGTACATGAAGAATCAAAAGTTCACAAGGCTAATAAGAGGAGGGGCGGAAAGGGTCAAAGAGAATATAGATGGTGAAGAAAAAAGGGGGGGACGGCGAAAAAGGCACCGTTCCAAGATATAGGAAAAACGGAACAAGAAAAAAGAAGATTTCGTCCAAATAGACAGCCCGGCCTGCACCCACCCCGGGCCTCGACGATATATCTCAGACCTCTTTATGACGGGGGAAGAGAAAAGGAGAAAGAAAATCAGATAACACGAAAGGGGGAAAAAAAGGAAGAAAATGGTTAGTTAAGACATTAACAAAAAAAGTGGGATTCCAAAGGAGGAGGAGGGAGGTATAAGGGACGGAGGAGAGGGAGTAGTTTCATGGCGTCGTCAAAAGGTCAAGAGCAGTTGTACGGTATCGACATCTCCGCGGCTCGGCTTGCTTCGAGAGAGGGAAAAAAAATTCCTCACACGTGCGGCGCCCCTGGCTGGACCTTACCCAGCGACTCAAGCAGCTCGCGAGGAGGTATCCGGTGGATGCCGCTTCCTCGGTCATGCATCGACGTCGGCGCCCGCGTGTAGCCTTCGCGCTTCTTCCGTAACCGGTCCAGCGCGATGCCCGCCAGCACCATCAGCAAAATGATGCCCAGCGCAATCGCCAGCCCGATCAGCACCACGAACACGAGCGGCATGTGGCCCTTGCCCGACGTGAAGAAGTCGTCCTTTTGCGTAAAGATCTTGCCCACGCTGCCCGCCCCGGGTCCCGCGTGCGTCGTCAGCGTGTACGGCAAAAAGTCGGTACCGTTGTATAGCACCGCCGAGACGGGCCCGATCCCCGGCAGGTCCATCGACCCTGTAATCATGAGGCCCTCCTTGTCGTCGAGCATGTCCGTCTTGCCGTGGCTTTTCGTCAACGTAAAGACTTGGAGACTGCGCAGCACCGTCTGGGCCGGTAGTCCTTGTCGCGCCTTCTTCCACGTGCTGCCGTCAAACTTCATGAGAAAGACGGACGCGTCCTGGGCCGACTTGCCGGCGATCCACACTTGGTTGCCGTCGCTCGACGCCGGCGTCATCACCTGCACCGGGCCGGGAATGCCCTCGGCCCCCGGGAAGCTCAACCACGCTTGCCTCTTGACGCTGTAAGAAGTGAGGTATTGCCTGTCGCTGCCGTTGGACCGCATGTCGCCCCCGACCAGGAGCGTCGAGTCGCTCGACCACATCATGCACGACACCTCGCCCGAGAGGCCATTGCCCGGTTGCACCCACTGGTCCGAATCGGCGTTGTACAGGCAGACGGCTGGGCAGTCAAGCGCGCCCGCCTTCTGGAAAGAGCCGGCCACGTAGACTTCCGCCGTCTTGGGCCGCACCGTGATGGCCGACACCGTACCCTTGCCGCCGGACACGGGCGCCGGCTGGTTGCCAAACGACTTGGTCTTGACGTCGTAGGCGACGATGCCGCCGACGGGACGATCCGCCACCGTGCCGCTGACTCGGCCGCCGGCGTACAGAACGCTGTCGCGCATCGCCACCGTCGTAAACGTCGAATCTGCCGACACCCCGGGCCCCAGCCCGCTGACGGCGCCTTTCTTGGCCCCGTCGATGAACAATAGGTTCTCAACGGTCGAACCGTCCTTGGCCCGGGCCGTGAAGTGCCCGGCGAGCACCGTGACGTTGGCGTCGCCGTTGTCGTAAAACGTGCCGGTCACCACGCCCCGAGCCCCATCCGCGAGCTCGTCCCGGCGACTCCTCCTCCCCCTCGATTCCGGCGACGCCGGCATCAAGTTGACAGAAGGCAGGCTGCCGAGGCCCTTGTCGCCCAGCGTTGCCGCGCCGTTGGCCCCCACCTGCGCAGATTCCATCGACCCCGCAAAGAGCTTCTCGTTGTTGGGGAGGTCGACGACGGCGGCCGTGAGCATGCCGTTATAGGCGGGATGAGTGCCCTCGAGGTTCTGCAGCCAGTTGCTCTTGGACGGGACCCAGACGGCGAACCCGTCGACGGGGATCCGAGGGTTGTCGCCGAAGCCCCTGCACTCGGAGAAGACGCCGGACAGGGCGATGGCCGTCTCCGTCGCGTCGGCTGACGTGTTGATCACCAAGGGCACCACGTGTTGCACGCGCCCGTCCACGCCGGCACCCAGCGCACTCCACTTGCTGGACTTGGTGTCGTAAACAGCAACGTGGTTCAGACCATCCTGCGTGGCCGCTCCCTTGTCGGTAAAGTCACCGCCGACGTAAAGCTTGCCGTCTTCGAGGTGCATATCGAGAACCTGGCCGTTGAGTCCTCTTCCGTCGAGGGATTGCACCTCATTGTTCGGCCCGCCGATGGCAACCATGTTGGCATCGCCGTCCGACGTGAAGTCTCCGCCAATGTAGACGACGTCGCCCGACGTCGCCAGCGACGACACGCCGGAGCTGCGCTTGAAGCCGGAACCGAGCTTGTTGACTGGCGACTGCTCGAACTTGGTCACGTCGATCGTGTCGTTGTCGGGATTATAGTCGAAGAGGCCATTGAGCCCGCCCGTAGAGTTGACGAGGGTAAAGCCGACTCTCTGGGCCACCACCGTCAGCACCGGCATGTCTTGGCCGGGAAGCGGCGTGATGGTGACGCTGGGCTGGAAACTAGACGAAGTCTTCTCGACGTAGCCAAAGTAGATCTGGTCGTACTTGTCGTAGTTGTTGGTCTGGTACAGGGTGGTGGCGAAGCCGACGTTGGCCGTGCCCGAGGACATGGTTCCCGTCACATTGACGCGGCCGCGCGTGTGGCACGTCTCGTCAGGCATGCAGCCTGGGGTGTACATGTTGACGGAATAGTTACCGGACTCGCGGATGCTGGGGTAGAAGACGACGGCGGGCAGCCTGTCGGTCGAAGACGAAGAGGCCAAGTTCGCCGTCAGGTATTCGGCGTTGCTCTGGACCGAGGGGGAGTGTTTCCACGGCCCGGTGGCGGTAGCCCTGGACGGGAACTTGTTGCCTCCGCAGGTCGGTTCGTTGAAATCGGAGATGGCGTATGCGTATATGTCGTCGTGGAAGAGCTGCATGCCGGCCAGGCCGCCGCCGTTGCCGTACCAGTCGGAGATGGCGATTTGAAAGCTATTCATGCCCACTCTATTGACGAAGTGAAAGTCTTGGAAGGTGGTCTTGGCATCGTGGCTCAAGGGGCATTCGCTCGTGCACGTGGCATTTTGGCCAGTAGCGGGGTCGACATATGTCAAGTTCATGATGCCGTTAATGGGAAAGGCGAGAAAGCGGAATGTCTTGGTTCCACGACCGTCGAGACGCGTATTCCATAGCCTGAGCTTGGTGGGTTGAAAGACATAGCCAAAGTTGGCGTCCCAAGTTCCAGGCATCTTGTCGGCCAGGAGCCAGGTACGGCCGGGCCCATCAGAACCGTCGGAGCAAGCCAGGGACTTGGGATCGGAAAAGCCGGGGGTGGAGGCGGAATTTGTGGCGGTGGTGTTGGCGGTGGACAAGTTGATGACCTGCTCGTCGGGCCGACTAGGCGTGCTGGTATTGCCCAAGCCGGTGAAATTGCCTCCGAAGATGATGTGACCGTTTGAAGACTTGGTAATCGCGTCGACCGGGCCGTTGAAGCCAGCAAAGGGCAAGTCGACAAAGCCCTTGTCGGTGGACCAGGCCAGGGCGTTTGTCGAGTTCGCGGCGTGAAAACTTCCGCCAATGTAGACGAGCTCGCGGTCCTGATCGCAGTAAAGGGCGCTCACTTGGCCTTCGAGGCCGCTGAGCGGCTTGAACTCGGACGTGGTGGGGTTGAAGAGAGCGACGGCGGTAGATTCGATGCCGTCGAGGCTGGTGAAGTTTCCGCCAATGACGACGGTGTCGAGATTGCCATTTTTTCGGCGCAAGGCGCACATGGACTGGATGGTGGCGTCGGTGGCAGCGACGGGGGCTAGAACGCCGTTCGGCAGGCGGGTGAGAAGTGACTGGCTACCGTTTGTGCTGAGGTCGGCCGAGGTCTGGCCGTGATATTGGTAAAGAGAGATGCCGCTGAAGTCGCCGGCGATGACGACCTCGCCGAGGTTCGAGAGGTCGAGGTTGGCGGCAGAGGCCGGTTTGAAGTCGAGAGCCGTCGTCGGCGATGTCGTCGCAGCGAGGGCCAGCAGCGGCAGCAGCAAGTCGGGCGGCCGCAAGGCGCGGCACCGTCGAAAGGGTAGCCGCATGGCTCCCACGGCGGGCTCACGAGACCCGCGATGAACGTGGCGACGGTCCTCGATGGGGTGAGAGACGAGGTATTTGACAGTAGCGGCGAGGTGTCAAGGGCATTTCAGGGACGGTGCCAGATTGTGCGTTGGGGGAGCGACGGAGGAGGAGGAGGAGGAGGAGGGGAGAGAGTGTAGTAAAAAGGGGAGTGTGTGCGTGTGTGCGTTGTGTGAGTGAGTACCTGTATTGTATGTATGTACGTGTGTGGTGTGTGGTGTGTGGCGTGTGTGGCCTTGACGAAAAAAAAAAAGGAGGCCAGGAACGGCTAGACGAAGAAGAAAGAAGGAATAGTAGCGAGAGACGGCATAGAAGAGAATACAAGCAAAGAGAACAGAAAGAGAGTGTGTGAATGGTGTAAAGAAAAGCTGCTAAAGCGCAGGAAAGGAAAAAAAAAAAGAAGAGAGTGTGAGAGAGAATGAGAAGAAGGAAAAGAAAAGACGAGACGAAAACCCTGCTCCTCCCACACACACACTCTCTCTCTCTCTCCCAGTCTCCTCTCTCTCAACTCTCACTGTCTCTCACGCTCTATCTTTTTTTTTTAGGCCATTACCCCTCGCTGGAGCCAGGCCTGAGAGGGGAGGGGAGCGCCTGAGAGGGGGGGACCTGAGGGAGAGAAGAATGCGGGAAATTGCTGGGCGTTGTTGTGCCAGGCACTCGAGACGCGGCGCTACGCCTCTCCAGGCCTAGCGTCGTACAGAGAGCCAAGGGTTGGGTGCACGGCAACCAGTCTGCCAGGAACGGGGGGGCGCAGGGTACTCCAGTGAGACTTGAATGGGACGCGAGAAGACGCAGCTAGTATGAGGTAGCTCTTCGGTATTCCGGTGGGATCTGAAAACAGTGGTTTCTTTCTTTGTGCATCCATAATTATCTGTAGCCTGTAGGTGCCCTTTCGTATTCATTCATCGATAGGTACCGTGCCACGGTGCCACTGCCACCCGAGGGACGTCTGTCAGGCCCACTTTGAAAGCTCCCTTTGGTGGAAAAAAAAAGGGGTGGTCCTTGAAGGGCCCGGGGATGGGATCCGCACTGTACGCACAGTATCAAGACCTCTTGGACTGACTGTCGTGTATCGTAAACACACGCGGGCCAAGCTCGTCGCACCGCGGGAGCCTATCGCAGGTATTACATGCGATCTTGCTCTTTGCTGCGGTGAAATGACCCGTGCAAGTAAGTGTACATACGGATATATGTCACTACAGGTAAGATTGCATATGTGCGTACGGATATAATCATACATATCCGTACAATACATACATATGTACAATGATGCAGCAGCACCTTTTCTTCCTCAGGGCGCAGCTCCCAGGTGTCGTGGAGTACCACGCGAACTCGATGAACTTGATTCTCGCACTGTACGCCATGTGGCTCGGGCCGTAAATTACACCCAGAGTTGGCACTTATCATTCGCCCATCTGTTCCCCCCCCTCTAATAACAATAATAGACTCATCCTTTTTTTTAGTCGAGAAATGCTCACCGAATTTAAAACACGCACGCACACACACCAATTGCAAGAGATAAGATGGAGAGCGAGAGAGACGCGTTGGTCACGATGATGAGCCGCGTGCACCTTTCCGAGAGTCCTCTGCGAAGACCTCTACCTACTCCTACGGTCCTACCTATCCGTGGACTATCCGCTACAGTGTGCCCAGCCTTTCCTTTCTCGTCAGTCCAGAGAACCATCGAACGCTAGTACCTAGTAGCTAACATGGAAGAAGGTCTTGTTTCTCCCCCTTCCTCCAGGGCGCCGCCCATCCTTTGACACAAGGGATAAGGTCGTTTTGTTTCGTTTCTCCCCATGCGCACACAAAAGATACCTACACATAACACTTTACGGATAGACACAGACACATCCCCCTTTTTTTCCCGTGCCGCCCCTGCGGTTCGACATACGGATACATGCTGGTACAGTGTATCCGTATGCACGACGTGAATGACACTGAATGTTGCCTTTTTCGTATTCGCTTAGTCTTTCGGTGCATCTCTCTTCTCAGCCCTGTATCCGTACAAAATACACCCACGGTGACGACGTCGGCACGAATACTGCTTCGAGGGCTTTTTCCTCACGTCATTCGTCCAGCATATGTACATATGTACATATGTACAACAAAGCTGAGCTTGGAAAAGTTATAACTAACGAGCAGGCCCGGCCAAATCTGCTCCAACTCACCAACCAACTCTCTGGCTATCTTCATCCCGTCACCAGGGCGAGAGGCCGGGCTCCCTTTACTGGGACGGTTAACTATCCGCCTTGCGAGGAGCTGTCCGTCGACTTCCCAAGGGGGGGGGGGGCTTTCCTTGATCAACACTCCCGCGATATCGGATATCTTGGATCTATCCGAAACTGAGACTCTTGGTGTCTGCATATAGATATTTACTATCGTTCATGTTTTCCTCTCAGGAGTCATCTGCATATCCGTCTGGCGAAACGATTGCTTGTCTTTATCCGTCCCTCAAAGACCGTTCACGAACAAGCAGCTCTCTCCTGACATACATGCACATGTATGTATGTACTTCTCATTCAGTCACTCTCATCTGAGTAAACAGCCATCGTGGCCTCTCCACATGTTCTGATACCGGCTCCCGTCCAATAGGTAGCTGCAGGGAGACTTCCAAGCCTCCCTATTCAAGATGCAGTCTGTACGGACATCCGTATATGCATACACCGACGACTTTGAGAATCGGAAGCTGTCCGTCAGTCTTCGCATTTGCAGAGCATGGCTTCTTGGCTTCGACAACTGTATTCGCAGTGCTTCTAGCCCCAAGCCACGGCCTTAAAGTAACAGCATTTGGACTTCATCACGCATTCCGGCAGATGCCTCCGCCGCCATTGTCCTCAGCAATCGGTCTTGAACACTGTCTCGGGCATGTTCTCTGACGTAGCCCTTCCCCTCCTCCCCTCATGCCCCTCAGACCGTCTCAAAGGCGAATTAAAAGAAAAAGCCCACCCCCCTTCTCCCCACCCTCGTCGGGCTGACGACTTGGCCAATAGAATAGGCCTCGGCACTGGTATAAGCAGATAGTCGGGACGTCGCTTTCTTCCCCTCGTCTTCATTTCCCCGAGGGCGGCGCCTGTTGACCGCCACCGGCCCATTTCGCCTTGTACTCTCCCGGGCTTTGATAGGCGCTCTTCTTGCCAGCCCACATACCCTTCTTCTGCCTCTTGGCCTTGGCCACGGCCTTTTCGTACTTGGCCTTCATCCCGCCGAATTCGGCTCCGAACTTGGCCTCGTACGTCGTGGCGAGCCCTCTTTTTAACAGTTCGAGTCCGACGTCGCGGCGGATCAGCCAGCGCCGGACGTATGCTGTCGCGACGATGCGGTTGTACTGATCCCGTCTGTAAACGTAGGTGCGGACGTTGCGGTGAAGGACGTAGTCGGTCAGCCACGAAAGGGCTTCGGACGCGTACGGCTGCCCCGGTCGGCCAAAGTGTGCGCCTTCGGGGGCGTCAACGCCGGCCAGACGAATGTGTATCTGTCTCGCGTCAGTCAGCTTCAGCTGTCCTCTCCGGGGCAGAGACTGTTCCCCCCACCACCACCACCACCACCACCAACACCCCTAATGTACCGTGCGGTCCTTGAGCTCTTTTCTCCCCTCCGGCACCTTTCGTAGCCATCCCCAGCCGACGGCTCTCCCGCCGGGCGTGTGAAACATGTGGAAGTTGTCGCCGTCGCCGACGCTGGTGACTTTGCCGTACAGGCTTCTCTTCCGAAAGAACGACGGCTTGATGAAGTCGGCGCCCGGTATCCGTCGCAGGAAGTTGGCGTACAGCTGCAGGGCGCCAAGTCCTATCAGCGGGAATATGATGACGGGCGCCCATTCTCGCATCGCGGCAAAGGGGTCCTGCTCGGGCGACCGCAGCGAATCTACCCACGTCGCGGGCTTCTTTTTCTTCTTCGATTCATCGTCGTGGCTTGAAGATCCGAACGGCCACACCATGTTGCAGCTGCTGATGGCCGTCGGGTTACTTCGCGTATCAGCAGTTGAGGCAGCCTTGACATGTCAGCTGTTGTTGTTTTTGTTATGAGATGGGAAGTCCAGGGAAGTCGGCCATATATGGTGTAGGGTAGGTAGTATGTCAACTAACCGCATGGCACTTCACAGGCCCTCGGTCCATTGTCTGGCTTCGGAGGGCATGCATGTCCAAGATCGAGTTCTCTTAGTTTGGCCATATTATCCGTACACCTTATTACATGGGAGACATTGATTCATCGTTGACGTAAAGTCTAGAGACATGTATGGATGTATCGAAGGCAAAGGCCACAATCAAAGGACTACAAGAGCTGACGACCCTGAGTAAAACAAACCAGGGGTTTTATGTATGGATATATTGAGGAAAGTCGCGACATGAACAGATTCCTAATGCTTGATCACCGACTCATCAAGAAGCTGAAGGATTAGTAAAGCATCGTGAATGCTTCCATGAGCATCACTCAAGGCAGCCAGCACAAGCTACCTTTGCCAGCTTTCGCCTTCGTAGGTACACAAGCTTCACCGCTTCGATTCCTCCGTTACCCAGGTACCTATCTACTTTGCTAGGAGTGACCGCTTTTCGTATCGTAGGTCCTATCGACGTGCATGACCGATAGAGTCATTACGTCGACGTGACTGCCGGATCGTCGTAGACAGATATTGGTTGCCAAAGCATTGACTACCTCGTCACGTCGGAAATTATCACACAACTTCCCTTGAACCAAATGCGAGGCCTTATCTGTAGATCGATGTCTTTGATGCTCAAAATAAAAAAAGAGTATTGTTACACGTCTCAAATTCATCAAGGATCGATATCCATCCTCTCACCCTCGAGCGGCACCTCCTGGACGCTTACGAAGCGACTCATCTCACTCTTCTTTATAATCTTTTCGTTGAGAACAGCAGTGGTGCCCTTGGGGAAGACGTAACTCTGAAGCTTGGCACTCTTCTCGTTGGGCTTGATAAAGTTGCGCATGAGAGTAGTCTTTTCATTCGTGATGACGGCCACGTCGACATTTGACCCAGATCCTAAGTCATTGAAGATACCGGCGAGAATGGCGTCGCTGGCTAGCTTGATGGCGTCGTCGCGCGTCAGCTTCGCCTTCCAGCGGGTTTCAAAGACGCTCATGGCGGCCAAGCTACCGCTCCCCATGGTGACGTAGGGCAGCTTATCGGTGCTGCCGTGGGCATGGACGGTGAAGAGGTGGGTGCCGGTGGGGTCGCAGCCGGCAACGACGAGGTAGGCGCCGATGTATCCCTGGTAGCGGAAGAGGTGCTGCTTGAGGAGCGTCATGCAAGTGACCACGCGAGGCTTGCGGCCGGTCGAGAGGGAATGAAGCTCGAGCTGGGAGGATATGAGACTTGTGGTGAATTCGGTGTCGGCCGCTGTGCCGGCCCCGGCGCACCAGATCTGGGGGGAGATGTAATGCAGCTTCTCGCAGTTTTTGTCCGCCACAATGGGGCCTGAAGTGGCGCGAGTATCGGCCGCGATCTTTCATAAGGTGTCGTGTCAGCGGCGAGGAAAAGAAAAACGAGAATACAGCAGGGACGAACCACGACGCCGCCGTCAAAGATGCATCCGACAATGGTCGTCCCCGTACTAGTGGCCTTGGGCAGAGGCAGCCCCCGGGCGTGCAGGGCCGCATTGCGGTTGTAGTTAGAGAAGTCGAAGCCCGGCATTTTATCGATTCTTGGGTTCTGTGAGCCCTAGCTCGGGCTAGGAGGGCGAGAGGCGTTTTCGAAGTACCGTGGCTGTGATGAGGAGTTGTTTGTGAAGCTGATGGTTGATGACGAAGGTCTTGAAGCTGCCTGTATTCGCAGCGACGTCGAAAGACTACTAGTAGGGATTACCTCATCTACACTGTGCTCTTGCCAGCTAATCAGTGCGCGCATACAGTGACGAGCTAGGTGCCCAGGCAGGCAGTAGCTCATCCAGAGCCACGTGACAGGCGCGTTAAATCCTCACGCAGCCAAACAGCCGCTCTTCTTCCTCAGAGAATCATCACATCTTAAATCAAGCCAAAGCCCATGCGGCAGATCAACTGAAGGACCAGAAAACCACCTCATCTGCAGCCATGGCTGCAACTTTCGGTGCCTCCGCGAGCGCCGTCAACGCTGGGCCAGATCTCGAGACCATTCAAACCGAGGTGAGCGAGCTGCCAGCTTGGTGCTCTCTTCAACCTGTTGACTCATTACAATTCAAGGCCCTTGGCTTTCTCTCTGTTGCTGGCGATGCCAAAGTTCGCCTGACATCTCCGTGGCCCAACCTACCTGCGTCGACCTCGTCGCTTCTCAGCATCGCCTCGCGAAAGGGCCTCGTTGCTGCTGCCGGACCCGATCAGGTCGTCATCGCCAGAACCGATGCCGTGCGAAAAGCTCTCGAGTCCCCGAAAGAGGGTGATTCCGATGTCAGGACGTTGGAAAACAACAAAATCGTCACCCCCATGCCTATGCGCATCTCACAGCTTGCATTCACTGCCGACGAGGACCTCCTGATCCTGTCGGCGGAAGCGGGAGGTGGCCTTGCCGTTTACGAGGTGCAGAGCTTTGCTCAAGGTCTCGCGCAGCCCTCGTTCGAACTTGCGACCGGCGGCGAATCCCTGCGAGCACTAGCTCCGAATCCAACACCTGAGAAGGCCGAGCTGTGTGCCGTTGTCACAAATGGCGGCAATCTACACATGGCAAATTTGAAGGAGAAGAGAATTAGTAACGTCCTCCGCTCCCAAGTGAGCTGCATCAGCTGGAGCGCCAAGGGGAAACAGCTCTGCGCCGGGCTGGCGGACGGCACGATTCACCAGATGACCCCCGATGGAGAGGCCAAGGCTGAGATCCCGAGGCCGCCGAGTCTCGCGGGTGACTATCATGGTATGCCTTAAACAAGAGCCGTCTAGCTGAGCCGGTTGCTGACCTAGTCACTAGTGTCGTCTTTGACATGGCTAGAAAATAACCTCTTTCTCGCCATCTATACGACAACCAATATGTCGCCGCCGTCCTCCGTCTACAACATTATCACTCGCGAGCCACCGGCAGCCTTTGTCTTCCAGAAGATGAGTGATCCCGTCGAGCCTTTTAATCTCGACAAGGCACCGTATCATTCTATCCTCCGGCTTCGAGAATTCCCGCCTGATATCCAGGACCTCCTCGTTGTGGCTTCGACAGCATCGACAGATATCGGCTTGTTGAGCCGGAGTAGGGTCCCTCTTGCGAGCAACAGGGATCCCAACCCCATTACAGGCGTCTTCACTACCACGGAGCTCCTAGACGACACCAAACGACCGTTCCTTCCCATGACAGACTCTATGGATGGTTCCACTCCAGTAGGTGTCACTTTGGATCTTTCGAGCAGAGACAAGGTTTGCAAGCCTATTCCTTCGGATGAGGAGCTCGAGGAGAGTCCGGGGCCGTTGCCTGGCCTGTGGGTCTTGACGCACGAAGGCTTGCTGTGCGCATGGTGGGTGGTGTACGCCGATTCTATAAAGAAAGGGACAACCTTTCCCGGCCTCGCAGCTGCCGAGGGCATCGCCGTCACTCCCTCGAAACAAGCCGTACAGACAGCTCCCTCGTCTCTCTTCTCTTCATCCGGTCAAGGTGGCCCCTCGGCCTTCGGTTCGACTGCGGCTGCAGGGCCGGCCTTTGGCGCCTCGAGCCAGCTGGGCCAGAAGCCTTCCCCTTGGGGGTCCGCTGCGCCCATGGCATCGCCTTCCACCGGATCTTCAGTGTTCGGGTCCAACTCTTTCGGAGCCGCAGCAGCCTCGGGCTCGGCTTTTGGCAAGCCCAGCGCTATAGGCTTCGGCAAGTCCACGCAGTTGGGCATGAGAGAATCGCCATGGGCAAAGGAAGCATCGGCCGCTTCACCCTTTGGCTCCTCGGGCTTTTCTAGCTTTGCCAAGAACACGAACAATCAGACAACTGCATCATCTTCGTCCGGCGGGTTTGCCAGTTTTGCCAAGGAAGGTGGCTTTGGTGCCGTCGCCGCGAATAACAGCAGCGGCTCGAGCGTCTTCGGTAGCGGAAGCAAGCCGCAGGGCAGCAGCGTCTTCGGCAACAACGCCGGCGGCTCGTCTTTTCTACCCCAAAAGCCTGCAGGAAGTGTTTTTGGGTCCAGTCCTTTCAAGCTGGAATCGTCCTTCAAAGCGGATCAGTCACAGAAGGACAGCAATCAAAGACCTTCCGATGCCTCAGGGACCTCCATGTTTGGTAGCGCCTTTGGGTCGGCACTCGTTGACGATGGGGCAAACGCAGCCTCGACGCCTGTTCCCAAGGACGAGGTCATGGACACGGGCGAAGCGCCTGAGCAGACGCCACAGGCTGCTCCGTCCTCTGCGCCGTTTTCTAAGCTCGGCCGAGAATCCTCGACGACGCCAACGTCTTCGCCTGCGCCCTCACGCTTTGGGCTTTCCTCTTCGCCCGCCCCCGGAACATCACTTTTCGGCCAACCGACCAAGTTGTCCGGCTCAGGCGGACTTTTTGGTTCAGGCAGCCAGTCGCCGAAACCGTCCAGCTTCCCTGGAATATTCGGTGCACCGAAGGAAAGCCCGAAAGCTCCTCTCGAGACTGAAGCCCGAAAGATAAAGATCGAGGAGGCAGAGGAACCTCTTCCGCCCGACGTCTCGAGCAAGGCGAATCTCTCTCTCGGAGAATCTAGTTCGACTGCGGCGACATCAAGTGTGCCTAAGGAGCCACTTCAGACGTCAGCGGCAGCATCGACAGCAGAAGCCGCGCCGCTGCCACCCGATTTCCTTACTCCCAAGAAGACGGCTACGACGCCCGACGACGACTCCGTCCCGTCGAAAGGTGTCGCAGATGAATCGGAGGCTGCCGACGATGCGCCGCTGCCGCCCGATTTTCTCAAGCCATCCAACTCTCAGGCGCAGACGGCATCCTCCATCCCCGATTCCCCTGGCTCAAAACCGACTCGGGAAACACAGGAACCATCAGCCATCTCACTTGGGCCCGATGCTGATGAGGCCACCAGCGACTTTGAGGAAGATAACGTATCCGAGGGTAGCGGCGTGGATGTTGCCGAAGACCTGAGCCCCAGCGCGGGGAGCCGAACGCCAACGATGGGCTTCACGCCGCAAAGCTCGTTTGGCGGTCGGGCGGCTGAAGGCTCTACGCCGTCCGTTGACAGGGCAGGGCAGGCTCAACGCAGGATGTTGTTCGGCGAGATCGGCCGCAACGCGCCCACGTTCCTGCCGCCGAGCGCGACGAGTCCTCGCTCCCCGAGTCCCATGCGCAGTTCCGTACCGCAGCGTATGTTTCCGTCTGAGGCGACGAGATCAGTCAGTGCTCCCAACGTCGCATCGCACGTCTCGGGCTTCGGAAAAAGCCTGGGCGCCTCTACGGTCAGCAAGGAGACGATGGCAAAAGCAGAGCAGTCATTCATCCAGCAAAATCGGAAAATCAAGGCACGGCAGGAGGAAGAAGAAGCGCAGCCTTTGATCGACGAAGACGACGATGAGCTACAAAAGGTCTTGGCCTCCGAGGTGGAAGGCAAACTTGACCTTGACGAGTTCATCGCATACTCCAACGTGGCGCCGCCCGGCAAAGATAGCATCCCTTCTCAGGTGGAGGCCGTGTACCGCGACATCAACTCGATGATCGACACGCTTGGCCTCAACGCGCGCTCCGTCATGGCTTTTCTGAAAGGCCATACGGAAGGAGCAAAAGAGGGTGGGCGAAGCAAGGCGGATCTCGAGATGCCGGATGACTGGGTCCTCTGCGAGGTGCCAGAGTTGGGAGCTGTACTGGATAAGGAGCTGTACGAAGATCTCGAAGACGGACGTGTGCAGGACCTGGAAGACAAGCTGGATGCGTGCCACGAGATGACACGGGACATGCAGCGGCTGAGGGCCAAGCAGGAGGATCTCCGGCGCGTCATGGTGGCACGTCTCGATCCGGAGCAAGTCGAGGTGGCGCGGGCACTGCCTTTGAGCGCAGAGCAGGCGGCTCAGCAGAACGAGCTGAGGCGGCAAATCGGCGCCTTTGCCAAGCTGCTGGCGCAGGCTGAGGAGGCGCTGACGCTGCTCAAGACGAGAATCGCATCGGCTTCCGCTGGCAAGGGGCTCGGCAACGTGCCGACAGTCGAGGCCGTGATGCGGACCATCACGAAGCTGACGTCGATGGCAGAGAAGCAAAGCGGCGACGTCGACGTGCTGGAGACGCAAATGCGGAAGATGGGCCTCGGAACGTCGAGCCGAGAGGCATCGCCCATGGTTACGCCGCAGTCCAAAATGGTAACGGCCTCGACGCCGACGAGCAGGTTCCGCCACAGTCTTTCGGGGAGCGTCTCGGGCCAATCGGCGGGGATGCGGGCTACGCCGCCGAGGAAGAAGCTCAGCGGCTTCAGTCAGGATGAACTTGAGGATCTGGTGAAGGAGCGGGCCAGGAGGCGAGCCGTGCTGGACAGGTTCAAGAGTTGCATGGAGACGAGGGGCGTTCACGTGTGGAACATGGAGGATATCGAGTAGGCAGGCATGGAGCTTAGTATGCATATGGGACCTGAGGGGGGCGAAGGGAAGGGGAGATGAGGGATAATGGAGGGCTTGGTCAGGTTGACATGGACTGTCTGTCCTCTTGCCCTCTGCAACTGTGTAGCCTTTTTGCCTCTGCTAATAGGAGTTATCCGGACTAGGTACGCATGGTTAGGCACTTGGGTGGAGAGGTGAATTTCGCCTTTTATTTCTCATAGGCATGACTGATCCGGTCCGAGTTCTTTCTTGCTTTCGATCCTCAGATCGCTACCTAAGGACGAAGTAGGTAGGTGAAGCAAGTAGTTAGTAGGCGCCTGTATAGTACGAGGTATTATGTGTATGTATGAAGCATGTGTGTGTGAACGTGAGCGTGTAGGTAGGTAGAGAGAGCCGTCCTAATGATCCTTGGAAGGATGATTCCACAAGTCTTCACCCCCAAGCTTGAACTTCTTGGCCGCGATCTTGAACCCTTTGGCTAGAAGAATGGCCAGATCCTTCTTCGCATGGTTGAGAAACTCGTCGAAACATCCCGATGCCGGGCTGTCGTCTGAGTCTGACTATACGTTGTGGAAAGACGAGGGTTAGTTCCTTGAAGAGAAAGGCAAGATTTGTGCATGTATGTAGGTATCTAGGTATGTATGTATGGCTGTACTCACTGAGGAACCCGAATCAGTCGGCGAGGCCGTTGATCTTCTGTGTATTCTATCCCTATCCACTTCCTGTCCTGTTAACGCATCGATCTCCTGAGTCCCTCTCGGGACAGTGAATTCATTGACTTGATTGATGAGATCAAAGCGGGCCGTGGGAGAAACGATGTGCTCAGTTAAGGGGGGCAAGGCGTATGCGTACGCGCCGGCGAGGAATCCGAGGACCAGGGTAGAAGACTTCATGTTTCTGATGAAAAACTCGTGCTCCTTTGGCGGTTTGCTGTGATAAGTGTTGGTTGGGAGTGAAGTCAAGAGGTGTAGTAAAGGTCAGTCAGTGATGTGTAACTCTGTGATGGGGGAATCATTCTGCTACTTATATAGGAGAGGCTCGTTCCCACTCGCGTTGAGGTGAAAAGCCCGTAGATGGATACATTTTTACGGATGAACATACCTACCTTATCTCTGTACCTGTTTGATAAGATGGTCGATGGCTCGAACATAACTGTCTACCTACCTATCGACATATCAGGGAGGGGAGGGAGAGGTTGAGGGATCTGCGCTCGTTTCATCAAGGTGTTGACTTTCTTTTCCTTTCTTTCTCCGCCTTTGACGCCCAGAGTTCTGTTAGATGCCGACACGAAGCTTCTGCCTAGTACCAATACGAGGATGACAGGCGTAAAAGTAAGGAGCATCATGGCTTGATGATTGTGCACGGGCAGACGATTCCTACCTAGTTTCTCTCGCGTTGCGGACTGAGCTGGATTTCCTTGATTTACAACCGTCTTCTCTTCTGGCCTTGGGAGAAGTAAAAGGCCGACTCTAAACCACGTTGATATATACCAAATACGATATATGAAAGCCATTCTGCGTAGAGAGGAACCAACCCTCCTTGCCGATACGACTACCGACTTTGCCATCCGAGACCTATAGCGTGCATGGTATGATCCTTCACTTACTTTAGGCAGAATCGAGCTCACCATTAGGAGGATCAATAACATAAACCCCTCCGCGCCATGATTGTTTCTTGGCTCGCGTATTCTTCCATCCCCCCTCTCTTGACGCACATCTTGTGATGCCGCGCCGGATCCAACCAGCTTCAAGTTGAGACGTCCTAGAAACCATATATCATCTCAAGTTCATCCTTTATGCGCAGTTCAGCATGTAAGTACTGCGGATGGGGTTCAAAACCGAGTGGGTGGGAACCGGTTCGAACCAAGCTTTACATAGATTGGTCGAGATATCTTGGCGAAGATCTTAACAACCGACGGGATTAGTACATACTGCGAACATCTCGTGCAAGGGTAACTGATTATCTGTGAATATGGCTCCTTCTCGAGATCAGAAGCCGACTTCCGGGCTAAACATTCTCGTTCTCCTCTTCTGACTCTATCCACTGACTCTATTTACTGATGTTACTCGGAAAGGCTCAGCAGCGTCCAACTTCTACCTGTATGATATGTAAATCATCAACTCTTGGCGTCCAAGGGTCTCTTCCTTCGGGAAACTGCCTTTCTTCAAAGACTTCTCTCAGCCGAGCAGATACCTGGATGGCTGCTATCGTAACTACTTTTACCTAGTCAGGAAAGTAATAAAATGGATGCCTCCGAGGAACGGACCATCACACGATCAAGATATCCAAGTCGACATTCCACTCACCGACTTCCTAGAACCGACCCGATCAGTCCGGGCCTTTCACGACCGAGGCTTTCTCGTGCACATGACAGCGGCTTCGACTCAAGATGAGATCCAATACTGATACCTCATCGAACGTTGCAGAGACTGCATAGGTGTCGAATACCTATCAGACGAGCACTTACACATACACAACCTTAATGGACAATCTGATGGTGGAATGACGTTGCCTGGCTTTTTGTGTATATGTATTTAAAACATATATCTACTAATCAGGCTCATATATGTACTAAGCACGGGAATCACTGTAAAGGGGCGTGACTCAAGAGAAAGGCGGGTCTCGTTTTTTTTTCTTATCCGCCGGCTCTTATCGATTGCCTGTCCATGATTTCCTGCCCACGACAACACCTTCATCAGTCTTCGTCGTTGTCGCTGTCGTTGTCGTCAACTATACTCCTCAAGAGCTGATTACCTAGGTGCCTACAGGTATCTACGCAGAAAAACACTGCTCAGACTTACCTTTTTATTCCCTCAATCGGTCTCATCCAACCGGCCTCTCTTTCTAGGCCTCTAACGCATACCTACCTCGTCACACCCATCCTCTTTACTCTCTCGACAGAAGAATGGCCCCTTCGCAAGGCGCAAAGCGGCCCAGCGCAGAGGAACTGGAAAAGCGAAACGTGAGCAAGCGAAAGGCACACACACCCTTCCCTGAAAATCCCAAGGCTAAAGACTCCCCCCCCCCCCGCAGACGGTCGGAATCAACTTAGAGACGGTTACGGACGTGACGTCGACAGACTTCCCAGGTCACGTCCGCGGAGAGGACGCATCCTTCGACCTGGACGATTTTCGCTCCGCCTTCTCCGTCGTCTTTCATAAGAACGAGCCCTTCGACGCGTCCTTTTCTCTCATCGGCCTCGACGCCTCGCTCGCAAACGCCTTCCGACGAATCCTCATCTCCGAAATCCCGACGCTGGCGATTGAAAACGTCTACATCGAGAACAATACCTCCGTCATACAGGACGAGGTGCTAGCTCATAGGCTTGGCCTCATCCCCTTCGCTGGCGGTCGCGAGGGTATCCATGACTATCTTCGCTGGCATAAGAAGCCTGCGCCTGGTGAAGATCCTTACGCTACCTGCTTCGATTGGAATACCGTCCAGCTCGAGCTCAACGTCAGCTGCACCGTCAACAAGGACGCCGCTCCGGGCGAGACGGACCCGACTCGTGCCTATCACAACGCCCACGTCTACGCTAGGGATATAGTCTTCGTCCCTATCGGTAAGCAGAGCGAGTACTTTGAAGGCGACAACGCCATTCGTCCCGTTCAGCCGGACATCCTCATCGCCAAGCTTCGTCCGCGCCAGTCTATCAATCTGTCGATGCACATGCACAAGGGCATCGGCGCAGATCACGCAAAGTTCTCGCCCGTAGCGACCGCCTCCTACCGGCTCATGCCTACCATCACCATCACCCAGCCGATCCTGGGCGACGACGCCGTCAAGTTCGCAAAGTGTTTCGCCGAGGGCGTCATCGGCCTCGAAGACGACTCCGGCGAGCTCAAGGCCGTCGTCAGGGATCCGATGAAGGATACCGTCAACAGGGAGTGTCTGCGTCACCCTGAGTTTGAGGGCAAGGTCAAGCTGGGCCGGAGGAGGGATCATTTCATCTTTTCCATCGAGAGCACCGGCCAGTGGAACAGTGACGAGCTCTTTCTCGAGTCCGTCAAGCACCTTAAACTAAAGTGTGAAAGGCTAGAGCAGCACGTCATGAACATGGCCCGGTGAGAGAAGGCCATTGATAACCTCCTATCCTCTTTTTTGTGTGGCCCTTTTTCTAGTAGTCGGATTTCTATCTCGTCATGTCGGCCTCTTGACCCTTTTTTCCCTCCTTCACGAACTCATCACGCCACCCTCACGGCTCGGTCTTGAATTTGAGCCAGAAGTTGAACTCGAGAGGAAAGGCCGGGTCGGTGACGACGACTTCCTGCCCGTCACAGAGTCCAAGTTCAGATAGCGTCTTGTCCAGGTTCGGTCTCGTCTGCTCCTCCAGACTAGGGGGCGATTGCATGTACAGCGTCTTGTTCGCGGCCCGGATCGACGGCTTCTTCAGTTGAGCCTCGGGCCGCTCGGCGAGCGAGTCGACCAGATCTCGCAGCGATTTGCGCGGGTCGACTTGAAGAGGCCGGGCCTCGCGACCGCAGACAGGGCAGTCGTCCTTCTTTTCGTATTTGAAAGTGTAGGTGTAGATGCCGTCGTTGCCCGAATACATCATGTAGTTGTTTTCGAAGCCGAGGCACGGGGCGGCGGCGGTGGCGATCTTGAAAGCCTCGTTGCAACAGGCGGCAGCGATGATGGCATTGGTGGAGGCGATGGCGGGGATGATGTTTTTGATGGTGCCCTGTGTCAACGAGTAGGTGACGCCGGGTATGTCGAACTCGCTTGCCCGTTCCAAGGCCTTGCGGTATATCCAGACGACGTGCTCCGGATCATCCTTGTCGAGCGTGGGAAAGGGTTTCTCCCGCTCCCAGGCAATGATGTGGGCCCACTCTATGCAGTGTTCAGGCTGCCGGGGGATGGAGGCGATGGTGCAGAGCGGGACGGCGGCGCGCGGCGCGTGCATGTCGAGCTGACACTCGATGCACGAGGTCATGGAGGGCAGAATGACGCGTGCATGGCCCTTGAAACCCTCGGTACCGCCGTCGATGAGGGGCTTGATACCGTCAGCGTCGTCGGCCTCTTCGGCGATGGAGACGAGCATGGCGTTGATCCACCTACGGGCCTCGACGCTGTCCAGGCCACAGATGACGAGTTGGAACTGCTTGTAGAATTCTTCATCGAAATCCTGGATTCGCTTGTTGTGAGGCGTGATCGAGACGCCCTTGACTCTTCTCTCGACGAAGCGGGCTGCCACCTCGGCCTTGTACTTGCCGACGTCGTCGGAGCGGAAGAGGAATTGGCGGTTAAGATTTGATATGTCTATGGTGTCTGATGATACGAGGAAGAGATAGGTAAGAGAATGGGGAAGATGGTGTCAGAATGAGATTCGATGGGAGGGCGATTAGGGGACTGGCTTACCCATATCTATGACGTGAATGTCCCTGAAGCGCGACATGGCTAGATTCTTGAGAATCTCACAGCCTAAGCCTCCCGCACCGCTGGTACATCAAGTCAGATATGGTCCCCTAGACAGACTGCAAGGAAAGGTTGAGGGAGGGAATACACGACGCTGCATGGAGAACAAGGATTAGTAAAAGAAGGCAGCAAGACGGGGGAGAGCAAGGAGAAAGAGGGAGACAGACAGAACTTTGAACTTGTCGAACTGGGCCATGGACTCTTCCGACCTAGCATCTGGATCTGAGGCGGTTCGACGGATGTGATTGAGATATCGCCTTCTTCTCCGTCAGCAGACCGCCCGCCGTACGTTCATCAGGGGAGCGCCCTTTTTGTCTTGATCGTACCATCGTATCTCCTCGTTTACAGCTTCAGGCTGCGTTGTGGTAGCGGACATTTGCTCTTTGTGTTTTGTACCTAGATCGATCAGCGCAGGTCTGAAAGGCCGGTGATTGTGAAGCAGAGGTGAGATTACCAGACAGAGGACTAGGAGCAGTAGAGAGGTAGTAGGTAAATGAGTGGCAGAGATGTCGTCGGATGTGGTGTTGCTGAGGTGAGGGAGGAAGAGTGGGGATCGCGGCTTCTCGGTGAACGTCGGTGAATCTCGGTAAAGGCGGGGCAGCTCAGGCCTCCAAGGCTCCCAGGCTCTCCCATCTTCAACGTCTGCCCATCTGCATCGTCTGCCTTCGGACTCGACTTGACTTGCCTGGACCTCGAAGAGAGAAGCAATCTCATCCATCAAGTATCCTCCTACATAAACAAACGCAAGTCACATATCAGCTGCAGAGCGATGCCGCTTCCCACGTGCACGACCATCGCGTCATGGACCTAGACCTCACCCCCGTGAGCACCACCTATCTCAGAACCAGACACGGCCACGAGATTTCCCCATCGGATACCAGACCTGCCAAGAAGGCCAAGGAAGCTGCGGCCGTCACCTCGGCAGAGGAAGCTCTTCATGCCCTCAAGAGCCAACCAGATTACGACGACCTCATCACCATCCTCCGCTATCTTAACACTTCCGAAGCCAAGTTACGGCTTCCGACACCTACAAGCGCCTCTATAATTCACGCCTTAGTGTCTGAGATCGTTCCAAATTACTGGGTTTCGCTGCGGGAAGGCTCTGGGACCGACGAAGCCGAACACCTCGAGCTTTTGCTTACGTGCTTAAGAAGCGTGACTGGCCTGAACGCCATCATCACGCAATGTAAACCCTTGATCCAGGAGTCGAAGCTTTCCGGCAATAAGGCGAAGAGGCCGGACGTTGAATTGAATCTGCGGCTGCTCTTGGACGTTGTTGGGTTTCTGCTGGCCGGCCATGACTCGATTCGCCTTCTCTGGGGGGCCTCCATCACCAACCATGAGGATTCAACGGCGAATAAGGCTCAGTCTCAGCAGCTAGCCGCTCTCATTGCAAATGGGCGCATTCTATCTACTGCTGCCGAGGCTTCCGTCGTCGTGGGCAAAGAAGCGCTGAGCAACGACCTCGTCTGGCTCTCCAGCGGCGTCGACTTTAGCGTGTGGATAGGTCGCAATCTTTCATCCTGGGCGAGCACGCAAATGTCTGAAGACGAGGTAGCTTTTGCATTCGATGTCTTTCAGCGATCCATGTCTCTTGGTTATGCCGGTAAGAGTTCTCTGTACATTGTCTTCGATGACACCAACCCTGACGCTTCATAGGAACCGTGGTAAACACCTTGATTGACGAGCTTCTCCTTTCGCCTAGAGGAAAGCCGAGCGGGTTCACAAGACTCTGCTTCCACCAACCGCGACTCTCCAAGAAGATCATTGACATACTGCTTCAACACCTTTCCCAGCGGTTCCTCAACGGCGCGGCCAATGCAGGCTCAAATTTAGATACCATCGTGGCGGCTGTCGCTGGTGTCATCGATTTTGTGATCGGAGACGATGAAATCCGAGCATCTCATCTCGTCAACTGGTGCACGGCTTCATCAGGCGCCGGCCTCGGCGACCCTGTCGGTATCCGTCGCGCCGTTGTAGCCGTCTTAGCCAAAAACAAGGAGACCATCTCGGCTGTGCTGGAAAAGAGCCTGGCGCAGTTCGGAGATCAGCTCTACATCAAGCACGCTGCCATTCTTCAACAAGAAGGTCAGCCAGCGCCCCCGTTGGCCGGCCTCGGAGGAAGAAGTTGACCTTTACCGCAGTTCACACACAGGTTCTGCTTCTGAGCGCCGGATACGTGGCCAGGCTCGCCCCTATCAAGCTTACCATGCTACTGAGATCTGGCACGTTCTTGAACGCGATATCAAACCGCATCGCGGCCACGCAAGCCAGGGCGCGTTTCCTCGGCCTGGTGGTCGGAGAGTCTCTGTCAGCCCTGGCCGAAGGCAAGGCGAAGAAGCTCGACTTTCACATGGAAGAGATGGAGACGGACGAAGCAGATTGGCTCAAGGGCCTCAGTAAAACCGAAGATCACGCCGGGCCCTTCGACTCACTTATTTCCTCTCAAGACTCGGCACTGCCCACCTCGCGCTCTGCGCCAACCGTTCCAAAGCCTCAGCGTACGGTCAAGCCGAAACCAAGGCCCGTTGCTCCGCTTCCGAAAGCCATTATCGAGGAGATCGACTCAAGCGACGACGAAGTAGACGAGGGCCTTGTCCCCTATGCCAAGGGTTCAGACCCCGAAGACTCCGACGACGACGCTACGCTGGTTCAGCGCAACAAACCCAGGGCTCCCGTCTATGTCCGGGATCTGATTTCCTATCTCCGCGACACGGATAACTACGACAAGCAGAAGCTGGCCCTACAGTCTGCGCCAGACCTAATCAGCCGAAAGGCCAACTACGGCACCGAGGTCAGCTCCCACGCCGACGAGCTCGCCGGCCTCCTCGTCGGGCTGCAGGATAATTTCGAGCTCGAAGCCTTCGTGGAGAAGCGGCAGCAGGGCATGGTTGCCCTCGTTGTGGCCCAGCCGACGTCCATGGCTCCCTGGTTCGCACGCAGCTTCTTCGAAGGCGATTTCTCCCTCTCCCAGCGGACGTCGATACTTGTCACGCTGGGACTGTCCGCCAGGGAACTGGCCGGTCAGCAGGGAGAAGAAGCGCGAGGAGATTCTTTTCCTTCCAAGAGACTCCCGGAGAAGATCGAGCGTCTCTTCCTCGATGCCGCTCAGCAGCCTGAACAACAGCCTGCTTCGTCTCGCCTCGAGGCCCTCCCCCCCAACGCCCTCGGCGCCATCACCAAATCCCTCACATCGTCCTTCCTCGAACCCCTGGCGGCCCAAGCAGCCGACGACACGACGGGACCGGATGTCCTCAAGCTCGAAACCTTTACGCAACGCTACAAGTCAAAGTCCAAGTCCCTGACCAGACCTCGCGTCCGGGCCATCGCCAACACGACCGCCGCCCTCCTCGCCTCCTCCTTCTTCGCGCCCCTGACGGCCCATTTCCAGCTGGCGCTCAGCTCGTCCAAACCCACGGTCGTCAACCCAGCGATGCTCTCTCTCTACCTCCAGACCCTAGGCATCGTCGTCAACGCGGCCGGCCCTTCGACCCTCGCCCTCCCCCAGATGACGTCGGAGCTGTGGCACCTTCTGCTGCGCGTCCGGCCCCACGTCCTGGCCGACGTCGACGCGACAAGGGGCTGGCTCTTCGCCCTCACCGTCCTCATCGACGTCAATGAGAATCGCATGCGGACCCTGTGCGAGGAACTCGGTCGCGAGCTGGTCGAGACGAGGGAGACGCTCGCCTCCGTCTTTGCCCGTACGAGGGGCGATGACGGCGGAGAGGAGAACGAGGTCAAGATGTTGGCGGCCGGAGCTCTCATCAAGCTAGGCGAAATCATCGAGAGATATCAGGCCCTGCTCATGGGCGATCTGCTATCTTTCTCTTGATGACTTGCTCCCTTTTTTTATTCCGAGGGCTCAAGGAAAGAGTATCTACCAAGATGCTACCGCAATGTTTCGCGTATGTCGCGCCGAATATAAAGTGCAATTTTTCAAACCCCCTTGCGCCGCTTGGTCGTGACATTGAGGTTCGTGACAAAGTCCCATGAGTGTAACCTCCCCCCTGTTGACCCCCTAATCCCACAGTAAAGTCTCGGTATGGACGCCTCAAACGCCGCCGAAATGCCTTAAGTCACAGACATACGCCTCATGATATAACAAAACACATCTATAATCTCGTAGGTTCATCAAAAGCAATGTCCGCGTTAGATAATCAAACGATGAAATCAAGGGGAGACAGAAACAAAGGGGTCATGGGCCGATCCCCTCGTTGGAGACGGGATCCTCCAACTTCATCGAGGGGCCGGTGGCGGGCAAGTTGGAGAGCAACCAGTTGGCATGGCTCAGGTGGTCGCCCAGGCTCATGGCCATCCGTCTCAGCTCGCTCTTGACCTCTTCCGAGGAGGCGCGGCCCTCCATGGCGCGGGACGAAGGCGCGACGGGCAGTGGCGGCAGGGAGGCGTAATTGAACGGCTCAGGCTCCGGCATCTGGCCTTGCGGCGGCGGCGGCGGCGGCGGCGGCGGTTGTTGATGGTATTGCCCTTGAGGCGAGGGGCCGGAGCGGGTCACGATGGGAGCTGCCGTCTGTGGCGTGGGCATGACGTCCGGATCCATGTCGGCAAAGTCGCTGAGGTCGTAGGGGCGTCCGCCGTTGATCGGCTGAGGTTGGGCGTCGGGGAAGTGGCTGGGCAGGTCGACGACGGCGGTGGCGTAGCGGGAATCGTCCGGCACGTAGATGGACGGCTCGCGGATTGTGCTGGGCATCTCGTACAGAGAGGCGTGCTTCTCCAGCTCAAAGGGGTTCGCCCCGCCTATCTCGGAGCCGCTGATGGAGCCCACGTCCGAGTGCGACGTCGAAGGCCGGGTGTAGTCGGTCGACGAGTCCGCGAAGCTCATGTCGAGGTCGATCAGGCTGCCGGTAGAGGCGTGCTTGGACGAGACGTCGCTGAAGACGGACGAGGCCTGGAGTGAGTCGCTGGGGTAATGCGAGATGGGGTGTCGGCCTGCCTCGGGAGTAGGGGCGTTGTCGTCGTTGAAGGGAAACCTGAACATGTCCGGGTTTGCCGAGGCCGGGGGCGCCATGGTGGGAAACTTCCAGTCCTGGGTACGGCGGTTGACGTTGACGTCGGCCGGGTCGCTGAGGGGCGCCTTGACATAGAGGGGGGCGTCTCCGAAGTCGCAGGCGGAGACGCGAGAGTCGCCGGCCCTGATGGTGTTGAGGTCGACAAACTGTGATAGGTGACTGCCATGGAGCGAGGCGTCGAGGTCGATGAGCGACTCTCTCACATCCGCCGCCGGGGCCGACTCGTCCCGCAGCGGCAGATCAGACGAGGGTGCCGGAAAGTTCCTCCCGTAGTAGGCGCGCGAGTTGTCTTCGTAGTTGGAGATGGTATTCGGGTCAAAGACCTTTTCCAGCGGCGCCTTGACCGAGGGGAGCTGCGGCGGCGGTCGTCGACGGGACTTGGGCTTGGACGGGCGCGACGTCTCCTCAAACTTGTTCTGGCTGAAGTCGACGCCGGAGCCGTAAGCGTCGTAGACCTCCTGAGCCTTGCCGCTATCGAAGACCTGCTGATCGAAGGCGGCCGTGGTGCTGAAGTTCCACTCATCGCTGGCTATGGCGGTAGACGGCACATCGATGCGGGCCTGTGCGCCGCCGGCGAAAAAGAGCGAGCGACGGTCCCCTCCCTGAGCCTCCCACAGCTTGAAACCCCGGACTAGGTGTGCGAGAGACGAGGTGGGATAGGCCTCGTCCGTGTTGAAGAGGTAGCCGTGCTGCTGGACACGCTCGATCGAGGGCCGCTTACTGGCGTCCTGTTGCAGGCAGAAGGCAACCAGGTCCTTGAGGCCGGCGGAATACTGATCACCCTCGAGACGGGGCGTCTGATGCTTCAGATGGCTGCCGAGCTGAGAGAAATCGACGATGCCGTCGGCGACATTGGGCGGAAGACCGGAGGCGATTTCGAAGACCATGGCGCCAAATGCCCAGATGTCGACCTCGGTGCCGTACGAGGCGGCCTGGTCAAAAAGCTCAGGGGCCATCCAATGAGGGGTGCCGATGACGGTGGTGCGCTTATCGAACTTGGACTCGACGACGCCGGCTACGCCAAAGTCGCAAAGCTGGACGTCGCCGACCTCGGTGACGAGGACGTTGGCGCACTTGAGGTCGCGATGGATGATGCCCTGGCCGTGGACCCAGCGCATGGCCTCGGCGACCTCGCGCAGGATGGGGATGATCCATTTCTCCTGCAGGCCTCCGGGCGCAGTGGGCTTCATCAGGGTAGCGACGCTGCCGCCGGCGCAGTACTCGGTGATCATCCACATGGAATGGCCGACGGGGAGAGCCTCGATAACGTGGTTGATATTCTTCGCGCCGCTGTCGCTGAGCAGCTGCAAGGCACTGATCTCCTTAAGGAGGTCACTGTAGGTGTCGGCGAGCTTGGGGTTGGCAGTGTCGCTCTCCTCGATGTCGATGATCTTGATGGCGACCAGCCGGCCAGTCTTCTGCGACGTGGCCTTGTAGACGCGGCCGAAGCTGCCCTTACCGATGAGCTCCGAGAGCTGATACTGAGGAACCTCTTTTCCGGCCCGGCTGCAGTCTTCGACGACAGCCTTTTGCATCTTCTTGGCATCCTCGAGCGCCCTCTGCTTGGTGCTGGACAGCTCGGGCCATCGCACGTTGAGGGCCGCCATGGCGGCGGCAGCCGAGGCGGACGTATGGCGAGTCGTGAGAGGTTAACAAGATCGAATCTGAGCCTCCCTTTTTCTCAATTCTGACTTTGGTCGAGACCAGGCCGAGTATCCAGTGGCTGAGGCCTTGGGAGGAGAGACAAGAGGAGGAGGACGACGAGGCGGACGAGGGGGCGGACGAGGGGGCGGACGAGGGGGCGGACGAGGAGGTGAAGACTGGAGAGAAGGAGACCGTTGAGTGTTGTATCAGATGCCGAGGCAGTGCCGCACGGGCGCATTGTCTCGACCGGCTTTTAGCCGTTGTCAGCGTGACGCCATTGTGGACACTATCAAGCCTCAATAACTTCTGCAACACTTTACAGAACGTACCCAGGTGTATTACTGTTCTCTCGATCCTGTTACTGCAGCTTCGCGAATACATTGGCATGAATACGTTTCCTTCCGTCCTCGCACACGCTCTTGGCCACCCCTCTTAGGATCCTCGAGCACTTAATGACGAGGTCTGAGACCAGCTTCACTTCCCCGTTCTCGGTCTCCCGCACCTCCCATACCACTTCGAGGACAACGTTGAGCGGGCCGCGTATCCTGGCAAAGAGGCCATTCTCTATGTCTACAAACTCGTACGTGCTTGTCATATCCCCGTGCCAGATCCAGGTCGGAATGCCAGGCACCTTGTCCGTCACAGAGTATTGCTTTGCTGCCGCGATGGGCTTGACGCGATAGCCTTCGGGGATGGTAGGCTTTGGACCGATGGGCTTCTCGATGAACCCATACTTGAATGTGTGAGGTTGGCACTCCATGAAGGCGTCGTGATCTTGGAGTAGCTTGACCACCTTGCTCGGCTCGATGCCACAGGGGACGGCAGTCGAGAACTTGCTGCTGGAGGATTTATTGTGCATGATGGTCGTCTTTCGAGCTTGTAGAATAATAGGTATAGGACTGATATTATTGCGTTGAGACAAGATAGCAGGTGCAAGAGAGAATGATCGTGGAAGTGAATCTCCTGTGCACCTATCTACCTAGGTATGTATAGCCAGGCAGCTGGACAAAATCTGCAGCAAATGAAAAGCTTGCGACAATCACGCTGGACAGACCGAGGCCATGTCTAGCAAGTGAGATAGGTGCATGTTAGGTCTGCCTATCGTGATACTCTCTTCTCAGACTGCATCGTGGCTTTCAAGCCTCTCCTACCTGATATCTCGTCATATTGCTTTGCGAGGCGCGGCACGACGAACCAGGCGAAGTATGTATAACAATTGGTGAGCAGGCACGTAAGGCACGGCAAAGGGCATCAAGTGGCTCTCATCTCCTCTCCTACTCGTCGTATCCGTACGGAGTACGGAGGACCGTTGCAAAAGTCATGGCAGAGGAAAAAATAATCCCTGCATAGAATTCGACAAAATAACAGGGGTAGTACTTCTAGGATACTCTTCTCTACACCTTTACTTTAGGTATCTCCTCAGCAAGGCAGAAGCCTCGTACAAGGCTCTAGGTATAATCTTGGGTGCTATCTCGAGCCTGAATATTCCTACCGTTAGGGAGCTACCTAGAAGGACTTTGTACTGAGAAAGTAGAGCTTAGATAACGTTTTGCTTTTTCTAGTAGGGATTATTTTTTTCCTCTGCCATGACTTTTGCAACGGTCCTCCGTAGTCTCAACATATTCCTGGGGTTCAGATTGCGGGTGGCCATTCTCCTTGTATGATGCTGCGCGGTCGGCCTAGGTATCCTTCGTACCTAGTAATCAAGTCGGGTGGCAAGATCACGTGATCTCGCGAACAGCTTCCTTGTTATCGGCGCGTTGCCGCCTTTCGTCGTCCGAATCTCACGGAATCATCACGGAAGTTGCATTACTGAAGGGTACTTCAGGCCTTTGCTCTACGTCTCTGGCCTCGGCAGCTCATCCTTGGTACATTTACCTGAAAATTCGAACCTCGCGTCCTGTCTGCTGCCCTCTTTCGCCACCCGTCATGGTCGCCTCCGCCGGCCTCGGCCGGATGAGCACGCCGAGGAAGCCAGCCGCCAATGGGCCTCGATTTCCAAAGAAAGCGTCGAAACCGAATGCTAGTATCCTCAGCTTCTTTCAGAAAGTGCAGAAGGAAGAGGAGTCGCTCTTCGTCGGATCTCGTCAAGACCCTCAACTTTGCGATGACGACATATACGGCGACGATGACCGCCGCTTCAACGAGTCCGAATTGCCGTCGAAGAAACCCCGACTGGAAGAAGAGCCTGTCGCTAAAGAGAGATTGACTGTCGAGACCGTTCAGAAGACAAAGATTCCCAGCAGGATGCCGTTCATCCTGGATTCCGACAGCGAAGGCGAAGACGACGCTCTCGGAGCACCGCGCACAACAGTACCCAAGACCGAGGACGTCGAAGTCGAAACTGGCAACGGAGAAGTGTCTCTCGAGCGCCAAGCTTCGGCCGAGGCACTGTTCGAAAAATCCGATGATGTCCAAGATTCGGACTGTCTCGACCTCGACGATTTTGAGGGCGAGGAGCTGCGGGAGCGAAGGTTTTTGCTTGAGCAGGCTCGCCTTGAGGCAGAGGAGGCGAATGATGACGTCGACGACGCCTTTGAAGACTCAACAAGAACTACAGAAGAGAGCTGTCCGATATGCAACGGCAGCTTGGCCGGTGTCTCTGCCGACGACGCCACGCGTCACGTCAATTCATGCCTCGACGGAAACCCCATCACGCTACCCGCCGAAGACAAACCTCCGGTAGAGGTTGATTCCGCTCAAGTCGGCAAGAGGTTTGCTAGAGCTGCCATTCCCCGGCCTGCACAAGCGAATCCCTTCGAACTCGAGGGCGACGGCGGCGGCGGCACAGTGGAAAGTACTTCAGCCTTCTCCAAGCTCATGTCCAACAAGGCAGAGGACTCAGCTTGGACCACGGCGGCGGCGGCGGAGCACGCGTCACGCGGCCGACCCGCCTATGAGCGAACTTGTCCCTTTTATAAAATCATGCCGGGCTTCAACATCTGTGTGGACGCATTCCGCTACGGTGCCGTCCAGGGATGCGAGGCCTACTTCCTCAGTCACTTCCATAGCGATCACTACATCGGCCTGTCGGCTAGTTGGAAACACGGCCCCATTTACTGCAGCAAGGTGACGGGCAGCCTGGTCAAGAAACAGCTGCGCACGGCGTCGAAATGGGTTGTCGAGCTGGAATTCGACAAGCCGTTTGACGTCAGCGGCACGGGTGTGACGGTGACTATGATACCGGCCAACCATTGCCCGGGCAGTTCTTTATTTCTCTTCGAGAAGCCTCTCGGCGGAGGGAGGACGCGGCGGATCTTACACTGCGGCGATTTCAGGGCCTGCCCCAGCCACCTAACACACCCCTTGCTCAGGCCGGATGTCATCGACTCCATAACCGGAAAAAAGAGGCAGCAAACAATACACATGTGCTATCTGGACACGACCTACCTAAACCCACGATATTCTTTTCCCCGGCAGGACGACGTCATCAATGCCTGCGCGGAATTATGTGCCTCCATCTCGCCTGATCCCGAGAGCCATGATGACGTCTGGGAACAATCCGCCGGCGCAGGCGAGGCGCAGACAATGAGCAAGTATTTCACTAGCAATAAGCCGGAGGGGTCCGGCAAGAAGACGGTCAGCGGCGCGAAGTTGGGGCAGCGGCTGCTCGTCATCTGCGGGACATACTCGATCGGCAAGGAGCGGATCTGCATTGCCATCGCCAAGGCACTGAAGACCAAGATATTCGCCGCCCCGGCCAAGATGAAGATTTGCAAGCAGCTGGACGATGCCGAGCTCAGCGGTCTTCTGACGACGAACCCTGTCGAGGCCCAGGTGCATATGCAGTCGCTGATGGAGATACGGGCGGAAACGCTCAAGGACTACCTGGCAAGCTACAGGCCGCACTTCAGCCGCATCGTCGGCTTCCGACCCAGCGGCTGGACCTATCGACCGGGGAATGGAAAATCTTTCGGGGCAAACACGCCCCCAAGCAGCGTTCCCACGCAGCAGATACTTCACGGCAAGGGTTGGCGGACGAGGTTCGGATGCAAGGACCTGGTGATTCAGAGAGGCAGTACCAAAGAAGCCATGTGTTTCGGAGTTCCTTATTCCGAGCACAGCAGTTTCCGGGAGCTGGCCTTGTTCGTCATGGGGCTGCGGATCGAGAAGGTCATCCCGACGGTCAACGTGGGGAGCGAGCAGTCGAGGAAGAGAATGAAGGGTTGGATCGATCGGTGGATGGCCGAGAGGAGGCGAGGGGGCCTCGTGATGCCAATGGTAGAGGAAGAGACGGACGAGAAAGATGAGCTGGAATTATGGGATGGCAAGACGGCACAAGGAGGCGGCGTCTGGTGGTGAGGTTTAAGAGGGAGCGCGCCACGCTATCGGCCTTTTTTTGCCGCTCAATCAATACACGAGGGTATAAAGGCAACGCCTGTCTGTGTGATCCACCCTGGTCTAAGTCTTAGACGTCGTCTTCCCATCCGACACTTATGCGCCACTGATTCACGTCGGCACGTGTGTCTTTGTGTGTGTCAGAGAGAGGCTGTTGATCAATGATGAACTGTTCCTCCATCATCTCGGTTTCGCCCGCTGGGCTGCAGCTTCTATTACAACGAAGGAGAAAGTCAGTCAAGGCATTGGCTCCCATGCAGAAAAGATCGAGAAGAAGAGAAGACGGTAGTCAGATACCTCTCCGCGTAGCATCCTCCAGCAGTTGCGTATCCACCGATGCGGCTGGTAGGTGAACATAACGAACGACGGAGCCTCGAATGAAGACGTTTTTGACGGAGCTCTAAACAACGTAACATGAGGTCAGCCGTCCAGCGCAATAGAGAGTATGTGAAGGGAGAGAGAAAAAAAAACTCACGAGATGGGGATATTTGATCTCCTCTACGACGGAGATGTCATCGAGTTTGATGTTAAGGTATTGATCTACGCTCTTGAGCGTGCCTCGTAGCTGGATGTCGTTTTTGAGCTCGACTGTTACCTCGTGATCGATGAGGGTTTTAAAGAAGCTGTTCACACCATCCCCATTCCCAGTCATCGTTCGTTAACATCAGCTTTCCTCTGTCCTCTTCTTCCTGCGTCATGGATTGGGATGAAGAATCGGAGTCCGTACCTGAAGAACAGCATTGTTTCGAGATGGAGTTTGGAAGTGACGAATGCAGAGAACGGGTGTGTGAGGGATGGCTGTCGGAGGAGGAAGAGAGACGGCGATGATGATGAATGGTCTTGAGTCGTTGGTTCGTTCCGTTCCGTTCGTTGGGTCTTCGTTGGATGGGATTCGCCTTTCGGAGGTGGGGGTCGAGGGGATGATGATGCGGTGTCACGTGACTGACGACTCTCATCCATCAAGAACTACACCCATCCGTCTCCTTCACCTCAGATGATGCTTATTATAGGTGAACATGACGATGGGAATCGAGAAGGATTATAAAGAGAACAAAGAAAGAATCTATCATCAAGGGTAGAAGATGAGCATTTCCATGGGGAAACTTCATCCCTACGCTACATGCACAAAAGCCCTCTTCTTGGCCCTCTTCTCCGCCATCTCCTCCTCCCCCTGCTCCCAATCCGCATCGACGTACTCCCTCACGCTCCTATCCCTAATCTGCATAGCCACCACCTTGAGAGCAGCCATGTTGACGCCCATCTCGTCCTTCTGCCTCCTCAGCGCGACCCTGAGGTTGGTACGTATCTTCTCCATCATCGTCCTCATCGTCCGACTGGCGACGATCTGCTTGTGGTGCGTCTTGATCATGAAGAAGAGGATGCGACACGTAAGTGGCATGTTCATCGACCGCCGCGCGAATATCTCCAAAAAGGTGAAGAGGATCGGTACGGATGCGAATGGTAGCACCAGGAGGGCGTCGTGGAGGGCTGACGCCTTGATCCGTTGGAGCACCGACATGACGTGCTCCTCGGCCGAAATGTTGCCCAGCGCCACGAAGACTGCGTTCCTTTGCGGAGGCGGTGCCTTGGAGTCTGACAACTTGGCTGCCTCGTATTCTTTGAGAAGGTTGAGGTCGGCCATGCCCATTTCCAGCGCTTCCTGGATTCTCTCCCCCGCCATGAGCGTCTCCGTCGTCTGCTTGCTTGCCGCGCCGAGTTCGCCGCTGTCTCCCTCTAGGTCTGGCTCCTCCTCCTTCTCTAGTGATTTCGTCAGCGTGCTCTCGTACAGCTCCTCGAGCTCCTTCTCCCGCTCCTCCTCGAGGAAAATCTGCTCGTCGCTTTCCTCCCATACGCGGATGCATTTGTCGTGACCTGCACTGACGACAAAGTTGCCGCTTCTGCTGATGGCCATCGCCCACACCTCCCCATGGTGCCCGTCAAGCCTCTGTATCTGCTCGAACTTGTCCCCGTCCCAGTAGCGGATCGTTCGGTCCTTGCTGCTACTGAAGAAGTGATGTCCGTTCCCGTCCGAGTTATGCGGCACAAACGCCACCTGCAAGATGCTGTCCTGGTGTCCGAAAAGAGCCTTGTGGCAGTCTCCGAAGTCGAGGCCCCAGATCCGGATGTTCTTGTCCGCCGAGCTCGTGACGATGAGTTTGCTGTCGTAAGAGATGTCCATGCTCAGGACTGGGAGTTTATGCCCATACAGGTTAAGGTATAGCTTCAGCGTGTCGACGAAAAACACCTTGACCGTATTATCCAGCAGAGACACGGCCAAGAGCTTGGCGTCTGGGGAGAAGCGGAGGCTCAAAATGTCATCCGACACCTTGAGCATCCGGGACTGAACGACTTTCAGTTTGGGTCTCGTTCTCTTGGTGCCGAGGATTTCCTCCTGCACAATCTTAAAGTCCCAAAACTTGGCTGACTTGTCTGCGCTTCCGGTCACGACCGAACGGCCGTCAGGATGCACGTGGAGCGACCAAATCGCCCCCTCGTGAGCCTGCACGCTGTCCAGGAGCGACGAGGAAGCCACGTCAAACAGCTGGAGCTCGCCGCTCTTTGTCCCGACCACGACTACCTTGTCTCCGGGCAAGAAAGCGCAGCAGAGTGAGTAGCCGCAGTCAAAGGTTCGTATGCAAGCCTGCGTCTTGACGTTCCATATCTTCGTGGATCCATTGGCTGACGATGCCATCATCTTGTCATCCGAGCTCAGAGCCAACGCCCGGATGTCTGTGCGGTGACCAGGAAGCTCGACAGAAAGCGTTTTTGCGTAGTCGGGGATACCTTGGCTTTTCTTCGCGTCGTCCTTGTCCTTCAGGGGTATACTGTAGTATTCCAGCTGGTTATTTGTTGTCGCCACCAGTAGCCTGACATCCTTCTGCGCACCGCCGAGTGCCCAGTCGACGGACCGAACCTTTCCGCCTGTGCGGACGATGACATACTGGACAAATATATCACCAATGTTGGCATTCGTGCCGTCCTCATCGTTGACGTCGGCCATGGTTTCGTCGACCTGCTTGCCCTCCTTTTCCCTTTCCCTGCGACGTTTCCGCTTTCGCGCCAGGGTCTTCTTGATTTCTGCTTGTGTCTTGATGCGCCATAAGTCCACCCCCTTTTCCGACCCGTGGACGGCAAAGTAGTCCCGTTGAGGATGAAAGACGACCTCGGTCGCGCGATCTTTGCTCTGCCTGTGGAGGGTGCCGCGATCGGACAGATACCGCGCAGTGGCAGTAGCGTCCACCCCGTGGCTGTTGGCCGTAAGACCATCCACGTCCAGTGACCACACCTTCATCTCGCCGTCGTTGCCCGCCGTCACGCAGCCGCTGAAATCAGGAGACATGCCGAGGGCCCAGCATTCGCCGTTTGTTTGGGCGATGTGAGTCTCCACGCAATGTCTTGTAGAGAGGTCCCAGAGTTTGATCAAAGAGTCCTTGCCGGAGGTAAGAAGGAAACCTTGGGAGGCATTCCCACTGACGCGAACCATGGCTCTTGACCCTTCTTGGTCGTTCGCGTGCGGGTCGGGCTCAACAAAATGTAGGCCTGTCACCTCATCCTTGTGCCCTCGCAGCTTATACAGACCAACCTCGGCCACCAGATCCCAAATGATGATGTCGGTATCCTTGGAGCCGCTGGCGAGCCGGACGCCGGATCTATCAAAGGCAAGTTTCGTGACGGCAGATTTGTGACCATTGAAGTTGACTATAACAGTTGCTATTTTGCTGTCCCAGAGGCGTATGCTGCCATCTCCGTAGCCGACGGCGAAGACATCCTTGTCCGTCTTGCTTTGGGCGACGACGGTGACCGGGGCAGCGCAGCGTTCGTCTCTCCAACTGCCGAGAAGCTCCCCCTTCTTTATATCCCAGCACAGAATTCGTTCGTTTGCGGGAACCACGGCTTGGCCTGCGCCTGTACGATCTGTCGGTGCCCAGACGATGTTCGAGGTGCCGGTAACGACGACGCCAAAGGACTTGGCATGTTCGTACTTTCTGCGGCAATCAGTCCCAGTAGCGTAATGTGAGGCTCTTTTTTTTTTTTTCAGAAAACTTACAGATACGACTTGACCATTTTCTATGCCTCCGTAGGTACGACCTAGTCAACAAGGAGGAGCGGCGCGCTGTCAGTCATGATGCGCTTCAACTTTTTTTCCCTCTCTAGTACTTTGGGTCTATCGATAACGGTGGGTCTTCCTAGCAAAGTGAGGTCACGTGATCTGCTTAATGACATCCGGACATCCCAGCCCCACCATCGTCGTCAACCAGCAACGAAGCAGCTGCAGCGCCACCGCGAGCCTTGGAAAAGATGCTTCTTCTCGACTATCAGAACATCCTGATTCAGTCAGTTCTGACTGAGCGCTTCTCTGGGTAGGGTCGACTCTACAGGCTGCCATCACGCATAGCTGACTACTCTACAGTGGTCCCGCTACGTCCATCGACCAGACCGTTTCCGACTTCGATGGCGTCACCTTCCACATCTCAACGCCGGAGAGCAAGACCAAGATTCTTCTCTCCATACAAATAAGGTGCTTCAAGGAACTCGTACAGTACGGCGCCGAGCAAGTGTTGCGGCGCGAGTATGGCGACTACCTGGCGCCGGTAGAGCCCGGTTATGACTTTTCCGTCATGATCGACCTCGACAACCTGCCTGCGGACAAAGGTATGCGATGAAGCTTCTCCCTCATCTCGCATCGCGAATGTGCAGCTGATGAGACGATTTATAGAGGAACGAGATGTCTTGGCCATGAAATTCGCCTTGCTGAAGCGCAATGCGATGGCGGCCCCCTTCGAGCAGGCCTACGAGGAGTACTACCGATTGAAGGAAGAGGCGTCCAAGTTCACGTCTGAAGAAGCGCCGCAAGGCGTCCGGGAGGGCGGTGAGGTAAAGGCCATCCACTACCGGGATGAGGAGGCCATCTACGTCAAAGCCAGTCACGACCGAGTAACGGTCATCTTCAGCACCGTCTTTCGCGAGGAAACCGACCGCGTTTTTGGAAAGGTCTTCATCCAGGAATTTGTTGATGCCCGCCGGAGGGCTATACAGAACGCACCGCAGGTACTCTTCCGAAACGATCCCCCGCTCGAGCTGCAGGGTGTCCCGGGGGTGAGAGACACGGGCTCTGGCGAGGTCGGCTATGTTACGTTCGGTAGGTTTTTCTCGGAGAAACAGTGATGAGCAGTGGGCTGATACTCTTCACAGTTCTATTCCCTCGGCACCTTACTCCCCAGCGAATGCCGATTGTCATCTCTCACATTCAGACATTCCGCGACTACTTCCACTATCACATCAAGGCATCCAAGGCGTACATACACTCCCGCATGCGAAAACGAACCGCAGACTTCCTGCAAGGTACATGCCTACGTGGATGAAGCAAGCAGCAAACAGTTGAGCTAACTTGTTCACCCAGTGCTACGTCGTGCACGTCCGGAGAATGAGGAGCGCGAGAGGAAGACGGCCAGCGGTAGGACGTTTAAGATGCAAGGGAGCTAGGTAGGTAGCTGAGCGTGAGCCAATGCGAAGGGATACATACTATGGGTGTGACTGAAAACATGAGGGACTGTTCACTTGTTATCTTCTCTCTGTCTTTTTACTTACTAGGTTTCCAGCAGGCACCTACACTCCAGGACATGTATGTATATTGATATCGTCAACCATGATTAGGTACGGATGATGCTACCCACCTAGTAGGTATCCATTACTTGTGTCTTGGGAGATCTGGCTCTACCTTGTTCTTGATGCTGAAGGTGGCTCTTCATTCACCCTTCCCAAACTGGTGTTTCTTTTTCAAAGACGTACCAGATGAGCAGTATTGGTTCTGGGGGCCACGCAGTTTCTTCATCTTCCTCCTGCTGTTCGCTCGCAAGTGAGCCTATTCGGAATCGATGGTTGGGAAAAAAAGCAAATTCTCCTTGTAGTAAAGGATAACGCCTGGGATCCCATAGAATCTGGGACGTGTGGTTATGACGTTCCAGAGGAAGCCTGAGTGTCAAAACCATCTGATAAGGGTGAATAAACAAAAGGGGTTTGAATGATTCCCTCTCCAGTTAGCCTTGAGTATGCGTTGAATAGTATGCTTAAAGGAGGGATCAGGTCAGATCATTGAGAACCCAATGCTTTCGTACGACACAGACACGGAGCAAACAACTGCTACACGGCCCTATGAACGCCGTCATACCAGAAGGATTTTGATCGGTTACTTGAAACTGCGCTGACTTTGACATCTAGATACCTACGGCTATTGCAGTGGGCATGTTATAACTTGTGTATATCATTATATGTACTAGATGGTAGATATGTGTGTATACTAGTATGTACGAATATGTAAGTGTGGATGTTGACAACGAAGAAAGACAGCTGCTTTTCGCAAGTCCCAGTCCCTATCCCACCCCATGCCTTGTATGTATGTGTGCACCCGCCAGAGGCAAACACACACACACTCTCTCTTTGTTCCCTTTGCTCGTCTTGATTAAAAGAAAAGCAGGTCATGACGACTCAGTGCGATTCAGCGAACAATCAAAGCTAGAGATGAGGGTGTTCCACTGTATCTTCCCCAGGTCCTCCTTCAGCGGCGAGTGGAAGCTGACGGCGCCAAAGGTGCAGCCGGTGGGACTCATGCAGATTGCGCTGCAGTCGGTGACGCGCGGGAAGCAGCTGAAGGCCTCGCCGTCGGGGGAGAAGGTGCTGGTGTTGTGGTGGAAGGGGGCGCTCAGCTGGTGGCACTTGTTGAGCTCGTAGACTTTGTAGTCGCAGATGCCGGTTGAGTTTGGGCCGGTGCATAGTAGGACCTTTTTTGTCGTCGTCGTCGTCGTCGTCGTCGTCGTCATCGTGTTGTTAGCAGAGATTACATGCTAAGATGCTGACTACATGAGAGGGATAGAGAGAGGGAGAAGAGGGAGAGAGAGAGTGTGAGAGAGAAGATGATATAAAAACAACGCACCCCTCCAATCGCCCGCTTCTCGACGGGAGAACTAGAAGCAAGTGCCGCCGCCGAAACGACAGTGAGGGCTGATGAGACCTTCATAGTAGTGAGAAGTCGAAGGAATCCTTGCTTTTACTTGAGTAAGATATAAGAAAAGCAAAGAAGAAACAATGGAAAAGAATAAGGCGGGGGGCAAGACAGATTGATAGAAGAGGAGAATAGAGTGAGAAGGGGGAGAGGAAAGGAGGAAGAAGGGAAGAAGAAGAAGGTGTGTATCCGTAGGAGTGGTAGAGTATCAAAGCATGTGCCTGATATGGTTGGACTGAAAGCAGCATTTATGTACCTACTATTCAAAAACGGATGCATGTAAAAGGTATGAAGAGGCCATCAATTCTATCTACGACCTACGTCACCCTCCCTCCCTCCCTCTTCAGTTCAAGCAGTCAGCCAGGAGTCCAGGACACTCTCAGGTCGCACCGTCGCACACAACCAGCCAGTTATAAAGCAGAGGGCAAGCAATGGCTTCTACGGATACATCCCATCCTACGCTACGGTACGGATACCTAATAAATCGCCTTATTAGTCTTACCTGGCGTTGGCCCTGTTCCTGGCCCTGCACGCGGCGTCGCCGATCTTTCGCTTGAACCGTCAGTCAGCCCAAATCGGTAGCCTCCGTCCGACGACGTCATCCTCTCCTGGTGCGTAGAATTGGACTGCCTAACATATGTTGCTCCTTACCTCATCGGCTTGGCCCGGTAACGATACGGTCGCCAATCTGGTTGCCACGCGGCGGCAGAGAGAATGTTTGAGACTGCTACCTGCTTACCTAGTTTTTAGAGCTGACGCCGTTCTTATCGTCGACAGTTTGGATAGAGAGAGAGAGAGAGAAATAGAGAAATAGAGCCGGTGGTGGTGAAACATCGTACATGGTGGTGCCCTTGCATTTGTACAACCGCCATCATCAGCATCATCATCAACACCACTGTCACCAATCCACCAGTCACCAGTCAGTGTCACCACCACACCACGTCTCATTGCATTGTCCAATATACGGAAATGGTCTCTATTTCACCCACAGAGACACAAAATAACAGGACAGCACAAACATGGCCAAGAATGGTTCATACCTAACGCCTACCTACCGATGTATGGAGGTAAGGTAGATAATTTGCCCCCCATCAATACCAAGACAAGCCGTGCTTTCTATACGGATACATCGGCACATTTCTCGGTCAAACAAGACCATGACGATTAAAGAAAAAACTCCCACGCTCATGCTTCGAAACAGACGGCCGAAATCGGGGTGGGGAAAGAATTTGACTGCGTGCGGCCGAACGCTTTTTCATCAGCATCAGGCGTCTCGCCCACAGATCAAAAGCCCTTCAAAAACCCTTCCCAGGGCTCACTGCAAAAGCTCCTCACACGTCCAGTCCTCATAGCTATCGCGTTCAAACACGTCAGCCAAGTGGAAAAGTCGAAAAAAAGAAAAAAAGATGGGAAAAGAAAAAACTTACTATCCATCGGGAAGATATCTCCGCACAATAAGCGGAATCTTCTTCTCCCGCAGCTCCCTGATGGCAATCTGCAATGGATCCGTCTCGCCCTCGAGGTCGACCAGCACCGGCGCATTCATGCTGCATAGTAGCACAGGCATCGTTCAGCCCATACAGTCTCAAGTACTTGGGGGGGAGAAGCCCACTTCGCTCGCTTACCTGATCTGCAGCGCGCGTGTTCCGAGAATGCGCGCCCTTTCGTACTTGGTCATGTACGGCGTCGTCGTCCGCTCGTTCTCGGGAATCTTCTTGTCCTTGACCGACTTTTCGCCGCTCCTGAGCGCGTTGGCCGATGCCGAGGGATCGCCTGAAACGACGACGTTGTCTTGATCTTCGCCGTCCGCGTTGCGCTCCGCATCGTCTTCGTCGCCCACCTCGGGTTCGTAAAACTCCGTCACATCCTCCTCCAGCATGGGCTCATCACTATAGACAGTCAGCGCCGGCTTTCTCCAAGGCTGTCGCGACAGACGAACCCCCCCGCGCCGACGTCATCATCACCAAAGTCAGACATGCTGAGAGCGTCAAGGTTTTTGCGCCGACCAGGCGGTCGATGGACGGGTGTTTTGTCGCGATGGTGGGGAAAGAAAGAGGGCAGAAAAAAAAAAGGAAGAAGCAAAGAAAGAGCACGCTATAACGGTGACATCTCCATCCTAAATCGGCCGGTGTTCTACCGAACTTACATGCAACTGGGTACATTCACAGTATCACGGCAACATCATGTAAAAACTCTTCAAACGAGCCAGCCTTTCCATATTTCAATGCAGCGACAATGAACAAACGCAGCGCTGACGGGCCAGTGCCCTCTGGCTCACAGTCTAAGCGGATACATGTCGATAATGACGATAATGATGAAGATGAAGACGAAGCAGACGGCCATGGCCAAATCTCGTCGGCCTCCTCGCCAACGTCCACGGCTGACGCTGAGACGCCTGCCACCGCAGTGACAACGCCCAGAAGCAAATTCCCATCCGATCTCAAGACGCTGGCTTGCACATGGCCAGGATGCCACAAGACCTTCAACCGACCCGCCCGGCTGAGAGACCATCTCAATTCTCACGCCGACCATCGGCCCTACAAGTGTCCCTACGACGGCTGCGACAAGAAGTACGTCGAAAACAAGCATCTCAAGCAGCACGTCAAGGCGTCCCACACCCAGGAAGCAAAATACCTCTGTCCGAGACCAGGCTGCGGCAAGAGCTTCGTCACCGGCACCCGACTCAGGCGTCACCAGGCCGTTCACGAGGGAGCAGACCGCTTCCGTTGCGGCCACTGCGGTCAGAGCTTTCGAAAGAAGGAAACGCTTCATAAGCACGTCCGCCAGGACCATCTCTTCCTTCCGGCCCACGAGTGTCCCGAAAAGAACTGCAACGAGGCCTTTGACTCGAAGCCCAAGCTGCGTCGTCACCTTACCAAGTCCCATGGCGAAATCAGGTTCTGGTGCGGCGAGTGCGCCCCCTCGACGGCCGAAGACGGCTCCGTCCACCGCGTCGGCTTCACCACTCGCTTGCTTCTCGACGCCCACGTCAAGCAGGAGCATCAAAACTGCATCTTCTGCGACTACAAGTCTTCCACCCGCTGGGAGCTCGAGCAGCACGTCGAAGTAAACCATTCAGGCAAGTCGGTCGAGGACCGCAAACTCCACGACTGCACCTTCGACGGCTGCGGCAAGAAATTCACCAAGATTTCCGGCCTCAACGTCCACGTGCGCTCCGCCCACCTCGGCGTCCGCTTCGTCTGCGGTCAAGTCGCCCTGTCCGGCGCCCGCTTCGACGGCTGGTCCAACGCGTCCGGCTGCGGCGAGCGATTCGCCAGCAAGGCGAAGCTGGAGGATCACGTCCGCTTCATACACCTCGGCCAGCCCCGACCCAAGCTATCCCAGATCGAGCGCGACGCAGACGACGACGACGCGGACTTCATCCAGGATCTCTGCGGCATCACCAACGAGGCAAAGAGGAACATTGCCTGTCCGCGCTGTCCCGAACGCTTCATCCGCTACCATGACCTCAACCTCCATCTTTCAAATTTTCATCACGAAGGCGAGGAGGCGACGCCAACGCAGCTTCTTCCGCACGCCGAGTCTACCCCCCCTATCGACCCCCTCTTCGACTATCAGACCTCGGCCGCCCAGTCAGGGTGGGATGATGCGGACGACGGAGACGACGGCGTCTTCGCCGCTCAGATGGAGTACGGCACGCCGGTGGACGACTGGGCCGTCGACGAGGCTGCCATGCTCCTCCTGACGCGCGATCCCCCTCTAGAACTTGATCCGAACCTCGTCGATTCGTCGTCTGGTTGGGGTCATATCTAGGGTCCTTTTCGACTGTGCCATTTTTACTGAATGGCTCAAGTATATAAGGGGTTCTCTTAACGCAACGCTTCACATTCACGCGTTTCCGTAGGCACGGATCAGAAGAAGAGGTATTTACTGCCTCTGCTCCCTGGTGAGAAGAACGGAAGCTAATGCATCGAAGTTCACAGGCCTGCTCTTTTCCATGGCATCTTTTCAGAGCCAGCTTGTTCATTTGAGAAACTTGTCAAATGAGGAAAGGAGAGAGAGGACACCTGCTCCGTCCTCGCCTGTCCATAGACTTGAAGATGACTACGATACCCAACTGTGTATTACAATTTACAAATGACGAGAAGACACCTACACATATAATTGACTGGATTGCTCAATGCACCGTAAAGAACCATCACGTCTAATGTATTCTACTAACGATGATGCTAGGTTATACTTATGCCCTATACGGTATACCCAATCCCACAGCGCCGGAGAAGTCCCCTCTTGACTTGTAATCCATCAGAATGCCCGTGACAAACGCAAACGACTCGCACGCCGCAATCCCATCATCGTCATCTCTTCGATTCCTCGCTTCTGTTTTACTTGTCTGTCTTGTTCGACTCCGAATTCTCCCCCTCTTCTTCTCTTCTCATCTCTTCTTTTTCTTTCAAAGGGGCTTCTTCTCTCTTCATAGAGAAAACTTTGCCGGCCGTGTCTTGCACATCTCAAAGAACCCTTCCTTTTAAAAAACGACGGGAAAAAGGAAAATCATAATCCATGACTGCCGCTTCCGACGATAAACGAAAGCAAGGGAAAAAAAGTAAAGAACAAAAAAAAGAAAGAAGAGAAAAGAAGAGAGAAGAGAGGTATGTGTATGTATGTAGGTATGGACGACATGAGCGGGAGGAGAGAAGAAAGAGAACGCTGTAAGACGTCTATAAGCCTGCGCCAGAATCCCGCCTCTTTTATCAACAAAAATAGAGACCAAAAGAGTAATAAGGAGAGGGAAAAAGAAGAAAAGTAAGGACCAGAAACAAGAGGCCGGTGCTGCCAGAGCCCCATTCAATGAGCCGCAAACAGGGCATTGCTAAAACCCATGAGAACCATGCCGAGAAAGCCAAAGAAGATGCACAGGTTCCGATCGTGGTTGAGACTCAGACTCTCGACGAAAAGCTGCAACGCGACGCTGACCATGATGCCGGCCGTGGCGGCGAAGAGGCAGGCGTAGGCGACGGCGTTGGGCGTCAGGTGGGTGCGGCTGGCGAGCCTGAACCAGAGGGCGGCGATGGCGGCGCCCATCGGCTGAGACAGGCCGCCGAGGAGGGCGGACCAGAGCATGGCGCGCCAGCGGGAGCCGAGAGCCATGTACAGGGGAAGGGCCAGGGCGAAGCCCTCGGTGATGTTGTGGACGAAGAGGGCCATGAAGACGTTGAAGCCGAGCGCAGGGTTGGCGTGGTTGGTCGCGTAGGTGATGAAGCCCTCCGGGAACTTGTGTAGGGCGATGGCGATGGACGTCTGGAGGCCGATGGAGAGGAAGGCGTTTGTTGGGACGTGGTGGTGGTGTTGGGCTTCTGTGTCGTCGTCATCGCTGTCACCGTCTTCCCGTTCGAGGGAGACGCGGCGTACGTCGGCGTCGTGGTTATGGTCATGGTCATGATTGTGGGCATGGTCGTGATCGTTGTCAGCACAGTCATCGTGGTCGTGGTCATGATGATGATGATGATTTTCATGGCGGTCGTGGTGGTGTTGGTGGTGTTGGTGAGCATTGGGGTTTAGATGCTGATCGAGAGGATCCTCGTCGTCGTCTCGTTGGCCTGTGCCGTCGAGAGGCTCCCGCGAGGCGGCGCGACTGGTACGGAAGAGCGGGCTGACGGGCTCGACGCCGTCATGATGGTCGGGGAACAGGCCGGTGGTGGTGCGCAGCGTCGTCGGATGGCGCGAGGAGCGCTTCGTCGACAGGTGCTTGAAACACTCCTGACCGCAAGGGTCGGTGTAGCCGTAGCATAGGCCCTCCTCGTCGCACCCGCACTTTGTATCCTTGACGAAGGACATGACGCGCTTCTGTACGTGGTACATGGAGGGGCGGCGGCTAAGGGCCGATTCGGCCGTCGTCGTCGTCGTCGTCGTCCGACCGCGGCTAGCGGAGCCGACGGATTGATCGGTCACGACGAATTGCGGCGGCTCTCCGTCGGTCTTGGCGAGTAAGGGTGTCGCTTCCGAGGGCCGAGGGCCGTTTTTGGAGGCGGGGCGGGCGGATGACGGGCGCGAGTGCCGGCGATCGGCGCGTCCGACGCTGGACCATCGGCGGGAAAGACGGCCGTCGGGCTGGGCTTCGGTCTCGGCATGCGAATGATTGCAATCGACGACATGGGAGGGCATGTACTGATGCAACAGGCGGGAGACGGCCTGGATGCCGAAGAAGCCGGCGCAGAAGCAGGCCATCATGACGAAGCCGGCGCGTTGGTCGTTCCAGCCCTCATCGTGGGTCAGGTACTCCTTGGATTCTGGCAGCATGCTGAAGAGGGAGGAGAAGAGCTAGGATCGCCGGTCAGGAGAAGAAGAAGTATGGGAGGAGAAGAACAGGAGGGCGGACCATGACGCCGAAGCTGAGGCTGAGAGACGAGGCCAGGAAGACGTTGCTATCTTGGATGCGAAAGCGGCGCTTCCCGGGGAGGAGGCGGACGATGACATCGACGCAGATGATGGCGGCACCCAGGACGCAGGCTGGTTTTTTACAGGGTATTTCGATGATCAGCGATTAACCAAAGGTAGATACATTATAGAAGGATGAAGGAGACGAACCGACACCGCTGACGATGGCCATGATCCAGCCTCGGGTATCATTGTCGAGGCGGCTGGCGACCAGCTCCATAATCGACAGCTTCAGGGAAAAATTGTATGCAGATTTGAGGTGGTGGAGAATTCAGATATGGGTCGGGGGACCGTAATAGGTAGACGAGAGGAGGGGGAGGGGGGTGTGAGGAAGAGGAGGAGGAGGAGGGATTGGATGAGGATGGATGGATGAAGTTGGCCGACGCTAGTCTCGAAACGTCGACGTTGACGACGAAAGAAGCAAACGATTGGAGAGTCTTATCGCAAGAGAGAGAGAGAGAGACGGTGGGGGGAAAAGGAGGTTTTGGAGGGGGATAAGAAGAGAATAAGACTGAGATTTCTGTGTGTGGGTGAGAAGAGAGGCGAGAAAGGGCGTAGTAGAGAAACAGAGAGGGAGAGAGACAGGAAGAGAGATAGGTAGATAGGAAGAGGATGAAGAAGAGAGAGAGAGACGGGGGGGGGAGGGGGAAGGGGAAGAGGGAGGTACGGAATAGAGAGAGAGAGAGAGAGAGAGAGAGAGAGAGAGAGAGAGAGAGAGAGAGAGGACCGGCGAGCTCCATCAACTACAGTCCGCTACCACCTACATACCACCTACAGCGATCGAGGCGGTCGCAACGGAGAGTCATCAGAAGGCCATCCGTCGCACGGGCGAGGCCATCAGGGTTCATGCGCCGCCATGCAGGATGAAAGAAGGAAAGAAACTCAAGCGTAGATCGGAGACAAGGAGATGGATATTGAGATAAAATGTGTATATAGATAAATTCGAAGAGGATATTACTAAATTAAAGATTGAGAAACAGGGGCGTCAAGAGGAATATAGTTGAAGGAGAAGAAGGGGAATATGCAGCTCATTCATCTGTCTATCTGTTACGGATTTACAGATACTAGGTACTAACAAAGGAGAAGGGAGAAGGAGAGGAGGGAAAAGGAAAGGAGAGAGAGCAGAAGAGGAGAAGAGGAGAAGAGGAAGAGGAGGAGAGGGGGGTGTGCGAATCCTTGCGGCTCGGCCCGGGTATTTCTTCTTTCTCTTACTTGCACACGCGGACGCACACACAAAGGGGAGAGAGGGGGGGCGATAGTCAGCCTCATCGATGTGAGGCTAGTACCTATAACACGGCCATCAAGGTTGTTGGTTATTGCCACTTGTTGGCCTTGAATTCTTCCCTTGCTACCACGGATACAGCAGCAGCAGCAGCAGCATGGCTCATACATACGTCCGTAGAGGTTCTCGCTTTATTAGACGCGGTGCAACCTGTTGCATGTATCCGTGCAAATTCCCGTAGGAGTTTCGACATGCGGCCGATGACAACCAACTGATCATTTTTTTTCAGCGCCTTCCTCCCCCTTTCCATACGTCTCTATCCGTATCTTTTCTCTTAATAAAATAGCTTTTCCATCTTTCTTCATATTATATGTAAAGCTTCCAACCTTGTCCCTTGGATGTTGGCGAGTCCCGTATTCAAGGAAGAGGACGAAGGATTAGTATCCCTAGTGGGCGTGGGATTTCATCTCATCTTTCCAAGGGGTAGCGCGGGGGTATTCGGTACGCGCTTTCTTTGGGGGGGGGGGGGGGGGAGGCCATGACCATCTCTTTATGCGCGTTGACAGGTTCGTTTTCAACTGCATACATACATACAGTATCGAGACGCCGAGATGAAAAGGAATCAAAAGCAAGCCTCTTTACGGATAATCGTCGTTCATCGTCTTTTTTTTTTCCTTTTTTTTTTCTTCTCTGCGATTTTCATCCAGGTTTCAGATAGGGCTATCAACCACCAACTTCACCGGCATGACGGATATAACAAGGAAGAAAGGAAGACATACGCTGACGCAGAAGTCGGAGGGCCATCCGGGTCTCTACAGCTGTAAGTCCGTACCCGCTACCCTCACGCTACCTCGACAACCTCCTCATCCCCCGGCTGCACCGGGGCCAAAAAAAAAAGAAGATAGGGTATCCTCACAGGTCCTCATGCCATGCTTTGATATTAAAAAATGATGGGTTGCTTCTCACCTACATACCACCTAATTAAAGTGTATGCGTCTATTTTTGTGAGGAAGAGGGAGAGGGAGAGGGGGAAGCGGGGAAGAGAGGAGGCAGTCGATTAGTATATATCAGAGATGCATCTTTCCCCCCCATCTTCACCTCTTCCGTTGCCGTTTAGTTCTACCTGCCCTTTTGCTTTCTTTTACAACATCATAACGGACCCTAAAGTCAAAAGAGAAAAATAATCTCTCACCGAAATAATGTTTCTTCGTACTCTTCTCCCCCTGAGCCTCCTCGCTCTCGCCATGGCCGTCCCGCAGGCTCCTACAACGACGGCACCATCCGCGATCCCAACCACCATCACAGGCGAGACGCAGACGATGCCACCCAACGACATCACGCAAAACCACCACAGACACCACAGCGACGACGACGACGACGGCCACGACCACAACAACCACGCCGGCACAACCTGCTCCCCTCACAAAGACCACTGGCACTGCCCAGCCGGCGTGCCCACGCCGACGACTCCGCCTCCGACGGCCCCCTCTTCGTCCGCCGGAGGTAGGGACTCGCGCTCTGCCTCGAACGCGAGGGCTTCCTCTTCTTCTACGAGAACCGGGAGCGGCCCTACCAGTACCGGCGCCGCGCCGCACATGCTCGTGCCCGGGAGCGCTGCTTATGCCATCTTCGGAGCCGTGGCCCTCCTGGTCTGAGAGAGTGTGCGAGTTATCGATGTTTGGAAAACGAAGGAGAGAAGGGGGAAAGAGAAAGAGACTGTAATTAACTAGGTCAACAGGCGAGTTTTCTCGAAGAGATCGACGAAACATGTTCTCCATAGCCATTAATCATAGTAATCTCTTCGACCACCCCCTAAAACAAAACCCCATCAAGCACAAGTGCACAACTCACAACTCACTCACTCACTCACTCAAACTACCGCATTCTTCCAAAGTCACATAGAAATCTCCCGTGTGTAAATCACGACAAGAAGAAAAGCAGTCACGTTTGAGAATAAAACAACAATACGGATACTGCTTGACCAAACCCCATGACGATTTAGATCTACGATCTCGGATTCTTTCTTCACCATCATTTCTACATGTAAAAGACTGAAGGCTGACTAAAAAGTCCGTCCCGCGTTACGGATCACGGGCCGGTTCCCTTCCACCGGGAGTCATCAGCCGGTAGGAGCTCGCTGTAGAGCCTGTAGGCTGTGGCCTGTAGATGGCAGTGACCACGCTATAGAAATACGGGGCAAGGGAAAAAAAAAACCCCCCCCACGCGAATCAGAAGCCTCGTGCCACCACCAGCAGAACCAGCTTGTCTCGAGACTCTTCAACCTCGTGAGAATATTCTTCATCCCCCCCGAATTTTTTGACTCACTGAAGAATCACGATCAGGTTCAAAGAAGAAGAAGAAGAAGAGGAAGAGAGCGACGAATGACAGCAGCGCTATAAATGCGCCCTCCTGCCTCCAATCCCGTCACCATGTCCAAATCTACGCTCGCCATGTTTGCCGCTCTCGGTGCTGGAGGGGGCGCTGCCCTGACGGCTGCCGTCTACTCTCTACGCTCAAGCTACAAGACCACCGCCACCACCACCACCACCAGCAAAGATCCATCATCAACTTCTCCCCCTTCCACTTTATCGCGACCGTCACCGGCGGAAGTATTCGCTGCTTCTTCTCCTACTTCCTCGACCATAGCAGCCGCCGCCGCAGCAGCAGCAGCTTCGGCGAAACGATCCTGTGACCCCGTCGACCCAGCCGGCCTCTTTGAATATGGCTTTCCGGGACCCGTTTCGGACCTCGCGTTTCGCTCTGCGCTGGTGTCGAGCTACGATCGTCGAATGCGCAACCCGCACTGGGTAGCGGAGCACATCACGCCCGCGTCGCTAGCCATCCGCGACGCAGACCGTCGCTCCAGCACCTTCAGCGAAGACGACGACGTCCCGTCCAAGTTCAGGGCCCTGCTCCGGGATTACTTCCGCAGCGGTTACGATCGAGGTCACCAGGTGCCCGCCGCGGACGCGAAATGGTCCCAGTACGCCATGGACGACACCTTCTACCTCACCAACATGTGTCCCCAGGTCGGCGAGGGTTTCAACCGTGACTACTGGGCTCACTTTGAGGATTTCTGCCGTCGTCTGACCATTCAGTATCCTTCCGTCCGCATCGTCACCGGTCCGCTTTACCTGCCGCGCAAGGATCCAGTCGACAACAAGTGGTACGTCCGCTACGAGATGATCGGCAGCCCGCCCTCCGTCGCCGTCCCGACGCATTTTTACAAGGTCATCTTCGCCGAGGACGGGAAGGCGGGAGGCAACGTCGCCATCGGCGCCTTCGTCCTTCCCAACGCCCCCATCTCCAACGATAAGCCCATCACAGACTTCGAGGTCCCCGTCGAGGCCGTCGAGCGCGCCAGCGGTCTAGAGTTCGCTACCAAGCTGCCCGCTTACAGGAGGCGCAGGCTCTGCGCCGACACCGCCTGCGCCCTCGTCATTCGCGACTACTCTGATAGACAAAAGGCATTTGCCAAGAACGACAGCAAGCGCGCCATCGCGCCGCCGCCCAAGTCGTGACCTCTCTCGTCCACGAGAGGGAGAGAGAATGGGAGAGAGTGTAGTGGAGAGGACGAGAAGGAGAGGGAGGATGACGGGGGACGAGGATGAAGAGTTGGCTGGACGGGGACGCGTCCAGTCGCCAACTCTTTTGTACAATCTGCCTTACTCGGCGCTTGATTTTGTTTTTTTTTTCCCCTTGATTTCTATTATCTTCGCATTTCGCTTTGCACCATTCCCTAGAGCCAAGCGCAAGCATGCTCCCTTATTTGCCTGCCCCATAACCCCTTTCCCTCCTCCATTCAAGCCGCTGTCCGACATGAACACCAAAACCCCGTGTCGCCAGGCCTCCTTCGAGACAGGGTATCACAGCGCTCTCTTTCTCTTGAGACGCCAAAAAGAAAGAAAGAAAAAAAAAAGATATTGCCACGGTGCAATAACCCAACGCAAGCATCCGGACTCGTCCCAATCTAGCGTGCTCGAGTATATTTTCCCTGTCTTTGTTCCTGTCGAAGGCTCTCCTCCTGACTAGGGAGAGGGGCCCGTCGTCTGCCGCCGCCGCCGCCACCACCGTCCGCCTTGTCCAGGTCCGGCTGCTGCAGCTGCATCGGCATCGGAAAACTGCCCGGCGGAAGGATGAGCCCTGCTGGTAGCGACCCCGGTGGCGGTAGGGGCACGCCCGCCTTCTTCATCATCTCCATCAGCTGCGCGGGGTCAGGCGGCTTATTTGGATCCAAGCCGGGAAGAGGCGGTGGAGGGGCCCCGCCTAGGCCGGGCAGAGCGAAAGGCGGCGGCGGCGGTAGAGGCGGTGGCGCCGTAGTTCCGTGTGCTCCGACACCAGGGATCGGCGGCGGCGGCGGAGGGAGGGGCGGCGGCGCAACGCCCGAGCCGAGGCCGGGAACCATGCCACCGCCCAGCGGAAGGCCGGGAATGCCTGGCAAACCGGCAGGCGCACCCCTAAGCGCGTCCTGATCGACCAAGGCGTCCATCTCGTCCTCCATTTCCTGCTGCTCTTCCTCCTGTCGTTGTCGTCGGTTGCCGCGCCTGTCCCACGTGCCCTGCGCCTCGGCGGCTGCCTCGCCGATGTGATAGCGGTCCTGAAACACGTCCGTCTCGCCGGGACGGGCACGCGTCCAGAAGCGCGTGATGCGGTCGTTGGACCCGGTCGCGAGAATATGGCCCAGCGGGTGCCAGTCGATCGACCATATGGCGTAGTCGTGCGCAAAGGCCAACCGATGCGAGGGCCACACCGACTGCGCCGGCGCCGTGGCCGGATCCAGGCTGTCGTACGGCGCCACGGTCAGCGCCTGACCAGGCGGCGGGTTCGGCGTGTCCAACAAGTAGTGAAAAAGCGTTCCGTCCATGCCACCGGTGGTGAGAAGGTTTGGATGGATCGGGTGGAAGCTCAGCGTGGCGATGTCCTTTTCGTGGCCCTTGAGCAGACAGATGTCGCGCATCATACGGAGGTCAAAGACGCGAGCCGTCTGGTCGCGCGCCGATGTAGCGAGGCACATGCCGCGCACCTTTTCAAACATGACCTTGGTGATGGTGCTCTTGTGGCCGTGGAGCGTCGTGAGACAGCGGCTGGTGCGAGGGTCCCAGAGCTTCACCAGGTGGTCCTTGGAACCCGACACGAGAAGGCCCTTGGTCGGGTGCCAGTCGACGCTCTTCGCATCCCATCCGTGGCCTTCAAGCTTGGACTCCATCTGACCGAGGGCAAAATCGAAAACCTTGAGCGTCGAGTCATCCGAAGCGCTCACGAACTTGGAGTCGTTGGGGCTGAAGGCAAGATCTCGAATCGGGTCTGAGTGGGCGCTGATGCTCTGCACGTTGTTGAAGTTGGGCTGCCAGTATTTTATCAGACCGTCATGATCGCCGGAAATAAGCCAATCATCGCTGTGCGAATACTCGAGCGCCCGGATGGCCGAGTCGTGAGCTTGCATTATGGTCTCGAAGTTGAAGCCGGTGCCATTCCAGAGGGTGAACTCGCCGCTCGTCGAGGCCGTCAAAAGCCGACGACCTTCTGGCGTCCAACGAACTACATTTATTGGATGCTTGATCTTATTCAAGGAAGAGTGTAGATGCTTGGAAGGGATGCTATCGGAAGCTGATGTCGGTCGTCCAGCTGGGGGTATCATCTGCGACCCGTCAGTCTCGAGCAAAAGCGCGATGCCAGATCCGACGAGAGGCTTACATCGACGATATAGCTCGCGCTCGGCCGCTCGGCCTCGCCATCATAGCCGCCTTTGTAGTTGGGGGTCCGATGGCGTTGCCAGTGGGTGACGGTGGCGCTGTAGTCGGTGACGGGCCCTGTCGACAGGCGTAAGTCGCTAACCCTCAGACGAGGGGTGGTACAACTCACTTCTGCCCCTGACTTTGAGATAAGCTCCGTCTTGGCCGCCCCGGTCGCCGTGATCACCACGTGGCTCGTAGGCCATGGCTGCGGAGCGACGAGACGAGCCTCGTCCTCATACGCGGTTTGATGAAGCAGCAGTCGGTCGCTCGGTTATAGCGTTTTCGGTAGCGATGGTTTATGAAAGAGAGTTGTATTACTTCATCTGTTTCCGAGAGAGCTGAGCCGTGTTGAAAGGAGCCTCTGCTCGGAAGTTGCGCCGCAAAGCATCGAGTGAGTTGAACTTGAAGGCTGGCATCTGAGGCTCAACGGCATACAACACAACACAACTTTCATGGTTATGGTCACGTGATTGGGAGATCTTCTAGACAGTCGTTGACGAGGATGCTGCTGAGGTAATGTCCGATAAGCTTCTGCGTACCGTGTATGATTCTCTGAAGAGACACTGTCCATTGTCCATTGTCCATAGCTCTCTCTTTACCACTTACAACTTATGCACTCATACAAGTCAGCGATGTGAATGACACTCTATCAACGACGATAACCTTGTCAATCTATGCATGTGGTGAATAGATAGGGAGGCATGCAAATGACAGATGAACTGTCAGAAAAAAGACTTTTGATCCAACAGCAAGAAAATTCAATGTCTCGATCGGAGACGCGATTCCGCGCGCCGCCGGCCGCCTAATAAAGGACTCTCCCTAACCCAAAAGCTCCCTACCGACTCTCGCGTACGGATATTAGATGCTCCCTTCGCCAACAAGCTCGGCGACAACCGAAGGGAGCAATGAAGAGGAGGCTTCTTCGACGCAGGCCAAAGGCTTAAATTTCATCCTGTCATGGTGAGCTTGCCTGCTTGCTCCGCTAGCTGTAACGACGTTCCACCATATACTAACAAGCTGTTTAGCTGTGCGGATACATGACACCCCTAGGGCCCTAGATACTAACAAGCTAGACTCTTCCCTCCTCCCCCACGACTTGCACCCCTCCTCCTCCCGCGTCTCGACAGCCGGTTACATCGACGCTTCCTCTCTCTCTCCCTTTCCTTCATCTTTCTTTAAGCCAAGGGACGGACGATAGTATTCGGTAGTACCAAAAAGTCGTCAGCAGACGGACACGTCGGGAGCAACACCTCGTTCGTTGCACAGACGGAGGCGGAGTTACTTTGCAATCCATCGCAAACCTTCCAATATCTCGACGGAAGCCCGCGATCCTGCCATTGTCCTCCTATCAGACTACCGTGTCATGAGTGTGGCCACGCCGACCGGCTTCGAGGCCAACGGCGTCGATACCTCGAGCCAGAAAGCGACTCGACGTCATATCGGCACCAAGACCGAGTCCTCCAACGGCGCTGCTGTCGAGGGAACAGCTGTCGAGGGAACAGCTGTCGAGGGAACAGCGGCGAAACCACCCCGCAACAAGTATCGTCATGTTGATGTCGTCCATCAGCGGACGAGGCCGTCATGCCTCAGTCACGACTCGGCTGCCGCCCCCAGCTTCATCGGCTTCCGCAACCTCATGGTGATCGTGTTGGGTAAGCGGAGGCGCGTCCGATAGCGTTCCGCTCACGTCGCTGATGGCCAGCAGTCGTCGGCAACTTGCGATTATTGGTTGAGAACATGCAAAAGGCTCGTTACGTCATCTCCCTTATACAACTGTCGCTGCTGACTCTTTCACCAGTACGGGGTCCTGATCTGTATCAGGTGTCATGCCTACAGCCGCCAGGACATCATCATCGGCGGCTTGCTCTACTTCCTAATCCCCTGTCATCTCGTGGCCGCCTACCTTCTCGAGCTCGCCGCCGCCCGCCAGGCGCTGGAAACCAGGAAGCGCATCAAACCCGGCGCCACCGGCCCTTCGGAGAAAGACCACGAAGACTTTCACTCCACCTGGATCGTCATCGCCTGGATACATGGCATCAATGTGACGCTGGCCTTGGTCGTCACTTCGGCCGTAGTCTACTTCTTTATACACCATCCGCTCATTGGCACACTTACTGAGATGCACGCCATCGTGGTGTGGCTCAAGACTGCGTCATACGCCCTTACCAATCGCGATCTCCGCCACGCATACCTGCATCCTGCTGACAGCGAGCTCATCCCGGCATTATATGCGGAGCGCCCGTATCCCCAAAACATAACAATTGGCAATCTCATCTACTTCTGGTGGGCTCCGACCCTTATCTACCAGCCCGTCTATCCCCGGACGGACAAGATCCGATGGCTCTTTGTTATCAAGAGGCTCGGCGAGGTGTTTTGCCTCAGTGCATTCATTTGGTTCGCTAGCTTCCAATACGCTGCCCCTGTCCTGCGCAACTCTTTGGATAAGATTGCTTCGCTCGACTATCCGTCCATCTTCGAGCGGTTACTGAAGCTGTCGACCATCTCGCTCGTCATCTGGCTCGCCGGTTTCTTTGCCCTCTTCCAGTCCTTTCTCAACGCTCTCGCCGAGATCCTTCGCTTTGGTGACCGGTCCTTTTACGAAGACTGGTGGAACAGCGAGAGTCTGGGCGCCTACTGGCGGACGTGGAACAAGCCCGTCTACACCTACTTCAAGCGCCATGTCTACATTCCCCTGGTTGCCCGTGGCTGGAGCTCGATGATGGCCAGCTCCGTCGTCTTTTTTGCCTCCGCCGTCCTCCACGAGATTCTCGTCGGCGTTCCTACACATAACATCATCGGTCAGTCGGGCTGGGCCTCCAATTGGAGTCGTGTAACTGACATGCGTATCTGCAGGCGTCGCTTTTCTGGGCATGCTCCTACAGCTTCCTCTCATTACTCTCACGGCGCCCATGGAAAAGATGAAGCTCGGCAAAGGCGGCAAGCTCGTCGGCAACATCATATTCTGGGTGTCCTTTACCATCTTCGGCCAGCCTTTTGCGGCGTTGATGTATTTCTACGCCTGGCAGGCCAAGTACGGCAGTGTGAGTCGGGAGATGAGGCAAGGGGAGGTCGGCACATGAGGCTTGCGGATTCACCACGTCACTTCAACTACACAGCTGCCAATAAGGGGCATCACACTTACTATCTATCTTCTTTGTTTATTTCCTTGAGTATCAAAAACCTGTGGGCACCGTTTGGCCCCTCATGACATGTGCAAGGTTGTCATGTGAAGAAGAAGAAAAAAAAAACAGGCTATGGAGGAGACGACGCCTATGGTATGAATGGTAGCATAGTTCGGACCCTGCGCCGGTATTGAACATAGTCGTCCTGAAAGAATTCAACGAGCTTCGACTCCTCCATGCCGATCCTGACCCTGAAGAAATTCCAGAGCACAGCAGCGTAGGCGGCGAAGCAGAAGACGTTGCCGAGCACGAGTTGCGTCCCCAGGCTCCAGTAGAAGAAGCCAAAGTAGCTGGGATGACGCAAGACGGCGTAGATACCCGTAGTGACGAGCTTATGCGAGCCCGCCTTCCTGGTCTGAACACGATGGTTGAAGCTCGCGCCGGCCTGAAGCATGGCGACCGACCGAACGGCCTGTCCCAGGATGATGAGGACGAAGCCGAGGGCGAGGAGCAAGGGGCCCGAATGAAAAGGCGCCCAATCGCGACGGGGGAAGAAGTAGCCTACGAAAGCGGCCTCTGCGAAAGCGGCGGAGTGGGCGATGGCGTAAGAGGGCCAGTTCGCCGTCAGGAGGAAGCTGTCGACGTTGGCGCGGGAGGTGTTTGCCTCGGCGGTGGTCCAGAATTCAAGGAAGTGGAATGCCGAGAGGAGGACTAGGAAGAAGGGGACGCGCCAGAGGGGGCTTTCGCTGAAGATGAGGATGGAGCTTGTGAGGAGGATGCCGGTTGCGAGGCTGATGCCTAGGCTGAAGGCTCGGAGGGCGATGCCGGAGAGGGAGCTTGGCTGGCCTGGGTAGAAGGCCTTGGGGTAGATTTCTTCCTCCCAGGGAAAGGGGGGAGGTGGTGAGTCCCGTTTATCGGTCATCTTTGACTGATGCTCGATGAGTTTCTTCGCCTCACGGGTGAATGTGATGCATGACGGTGAGAGTTTCGACGCTGGTGGGAGGAGCGTCTCTTTTTTTTCTCCCTATCTTTCCCCTTGTGCTGAGCTGATGAAGGGGCGTTTCGCTGAAGAGATACTTTGGGGCAAACAGAACAATAAGAAGAGAACAATAGTAAGGTGAACAAGGTGTTGGTGGAGGAGTATCTTCGTCTGTCGTTCCTCTATCGTTGTTGGATTGCCATTGTCGGGAGACAGAGGCTTGTGGTGCGGCGGTAACCGGTTTAGGGGACGTGGCTGGTGATGCATGTATAGCGTGGTATTTTTTGTGCTTTCGTTACCGGGAGGAGTACGCATGGAGACTTGGAGGCTATGACGTATCATGTGGTGATGATGCATTCCATCTCAAGATCATTAGAGGAGGCGAAACTGAAGCTACGCTTCGGCACAGAGCACTGCGCGTATCTACATACACATACATATAAACATGGAATCTTCCTTGAACTTTGTAGCCTGGATTCATCTACCTAGTAGGTAGGTAGTAGGTATGTAGGATGACGAGATATCTGTTCATTAATGCACAGGTGCGTACCATCCGTTCGTGGCTATCGCAATCGTTCCCTCTAAAGGCCTTGCGGCCGGGTCTTCTTATCCACCCCATTGCCGCATGGCTTGACAGTCCCTTCCATCTAATCTTTCGATATCAAGGTCATAAGTGACCCATGAGCCTCGATTTCTCCGGCAGGGCCGTAAGGGGGCCCTGAAGCGCTCGTAGCTTGGCCTTCGCTCTCGCGGCGTGCCACGTCCGGGCTTCGGCGAGTCCCCCGACTACATCTCACAGTCCACCTGAAAAGGAAAAGGAGGAGACTATGAGGACCAGGACGTTGATAAGTCCCCATACAAAGGGGATCCAAGTGTTCATCGCATGATAACCGGCCCTGTAGATGGCACCCAGCCTGCGAGCGAACCAATCAGTCGGAAAATGCCCAGAAAAAAAACCCCCCTCTCCAGATAAGGGACTGAAAAAACCATACAGCAAGCCGACAACACTACCGGCGAAGACGGCCTCGATACCGGCGACGATGAGGTAGATGATGGGAAAGGGCCACGAGTACTTCCACGACGCCCGCTTCCAGCCGTGGGTGAAGAAGGCGATGAGGACGACGGCGACGTGGACGACGGCGTAGGTGACGAGCGTCCAGAGGAGGGTGAAGCGCCACGATGCGCCGACGGTGAAGAGCGTGTGCCGCTTGTCCGCCGTGTGGTCGCCTAGGATGGGGAGGCCGAGCGAGGGGAAGGGCGGAGTCCGGTAGCCGGGCGGGGGATCGTTCGGGTACGGCATTGGGAGCGCATGGCCGCCTCTCCGCGGGCGGGCGAGTTGCGAAGCGGACGGAGGACGGAATTCCAAGTCATCCAGGGATTGCCGGTGTGATAAATTAGCAGTCCGCACATGTCCTTGAAGGGTCCGAGGTCCGAGGGAGCGCGTTAGGCTGATGACATAATGAACTTCCCGGAAGCCGGTTCCCTTCCGTCTCTGCCCCGGAGCTCGTGACTTGCACCATCTTCAACGTCCTTTACTTCAACACCATGCCCGCTGATCGGCTTCTCAACACGCTGCTCCAGCGATATCGAGATATTCACGATGCTACCACCACCGACCAAATCATCGGCACCACCGCGCACCTCCTCGGCCGACTGTCGAACCCGCTCAACCTCAGCCTGCTCACGTCGCAGCTGCTGACCGCGCCGGCGGTATGGCATCGCCACGATGGGTCCCCTACCGCCATGCGCATCATCGGCATCTACAAGACGGCCGCTACCAACGTGCGGGATGCTGGCTCTGGCGGCCGCCGCATGGGCTGCGACGAATGGGCGCGGGCTGTCGTCAAGGGCGCCGACGACCGGTCTCGGCCGTGGCAGCATCTTCTCGTCCTCACTGGCGTCCTTCTTGGGATGGAAGCCGAAGACGGATCTTGCTTGTCTTGGCGTCTGAGAATGGCTCTCCGAAAGGCTGTCGTCACGGCTACGAACCTTGCGCTCGAGCATGTCGTCCAAGATGGCCAGCCCGCTGCCACCTCCATCATCACCGCTCTCATCTTCGCCTTTCCACTGCTTTCTGAAGACGATAGATGCGGTATCGACTGCAGCGCCTTGCTGCCCATAACTGTGAGCGCCATGATTGGCGAGGAGGGTTTCTGTCATGGCCGCTTCCTTGCGGCCGTAGGCAAGGACACGGTCGAGGGTGCTCCTGATCTTCTTCACTGGCCGCCAGATACACCGTCTCACCAACTCCTCAAGGAGATGGAGGCGCGCAACTTGATGATAAACATGGGACCATTGTCGAAACTGGCTGCATTTGCGGCGCAGCATGCTCGGGCGTCTGCTGCCGTGCTTGAGGCGCACCATACTCTCTCCCTCTTCACGGGCAACGTTCTCGACGCCTGGCGGAAGACTGCTCTCAGCGGCATAGATCCCGATCCTGAACAAGGGTGTTTGTCTATCGAAACACAACAGACGACCTGGCCCCTTCTTTGGCACGTCTTGAGGAAACTCATGTTCGGCTCTGTTGCGCTTCTTCAGGCCATCGTCTCACGCAGCTTGGTAGACCCCGGTATGGTGGCCGACGCAACGGCACCTACTATCGCCGCCGAGTCACTCCATATCCTGCGCAATCTTTTTTTCATATCGTCGCGTGACGGCAACAACGCCTTCGAGGTCTACACCTTTTCCTACTTGACATCCATCGACGTTCTCTCACGGTATCCGGGCGCAACTCGTGGCTTTCTGCAACATCTGCAGCAGAACAGCTCCATCGGGCTCCCCTCGTCTCACCTTGAGAGGACTCTGGACCTCTTTTATCTCAACGTCGCGGAACATGTCCCGCTCGCGCTGTCGACGGAAGACTGCGAGACCCTGATCGTTCAGCCGGCAGTGGCGTACCTTTCCCACGAAGGGGCGATGTCGCCCTTCATGATGGACGTGTTTGAATCCGCCCACAGCGCGATTCTGTCGGTGTTGTCGTGTCCTCAGCACAGCTCGCTCACGATGGAAATGGCACCGTTTTACTTGGTGAAGCTGTTTGAGTCCTTCCCGCGCTACATCTCCCCGCGTCAGTTCAGGGTGGCGTTTCAGACGGTCATGGAGATCGTATCGCCTCCATTCCCGATCGCGGGGTTGAGACCGGAACTGTCCGAAACACTGCTCGAGATGCTGAGATCCATGCTGGCCAAAGCTTCGAACAAGCCCCTCGATGCCGGACGGAATTCCTCGTCACGGCTGGGGACGACGCAGGCACGAGAGCCAAGTGCGCAGGTGTCGGAAGAGAGCGCTCTCGTGATGACTCTCGTTGACTCACTGCCGTTTCTCCCTCTTCATCTCATGGAAGAGTGGCTCACCATCGCGGCGCAACTGTTAAACGGCATTGCGGACCCGGCGCTGAAGGCACCAGTCAGGGAGCGGTTCTTAGACATTCTTGTCAACGGCGACTTGGACGTCGAGAGGGCTGCCATCGGGGTCGCTTGGTGGGGGACCAGGGGGGGGAGGGAAGCGGTGCTGAATGGCAATGTCCGTGATCCAGCTATGATGAGCGGGGCTCTGGGCGAGACGCAGAGTCGACTCTGAGAGTGAGAGCTCCCCATCAAGTTTGGCTACGCGCCCAGAGTTGGATGGGTGGATGGATGGATGGAGGTTTGGATTTGAATCACGTTCGAGCTGATGGATGCCGTGATTCGAAGAGGCGGTCTCTACGCCTTATAAGACGCCGCCTCGGCAACAAAGCCAGCGATCTGCATCCACCAGGACATTACAGGAAAAGGAAGATAAAAATTGACCATCACGATCTTATACCATGCCTACGATGAGTCCCTCGTGGACTTTGCTTTCGGCCCTCGCGCTACTTCCGGCGGCGACTGGCAGCCCCATCTCGGACTCGTCGTCATCGCCATTCGCAAAGATCGGATACGCGCTGGCGGAGATGGATACGACGGCGACGGATATGCCGCTCTGGCCTGGTGCGGCGACGGGCTCGAGCGATGATGCGGTCGTGTGCTTCAGCAGCGTGGCTACGAGCGAGTCGGTGGAACTTGCTGCCGTCACGCCCGCACCGTCGGCTGCCAGTTCTCTTAGGCTGGCCGTCACGAACGGAGCTATCGTCCCGCTGGCTTCGGTCGGTGGTAGCAGCAGCAGCAGCAGCAGCGATCCATTGGCCACTGTGGAATCGACGACCAGCAGCAGCATAGCCATTGTGGAACCGACAAAGACAGAAGCTATTCCGTCGAGCCAGTCATCTTCGTCGTCATCATCATCAAGCTCCAAGGGAAAAAAAGCGATCCAAGGACTGGGCTGCGCCTCGGAAGACAAGCCTCACAAGTTCTGCCACGGGATTTTGAAGGGATGCCAGCAGCAGCACGAAAGCCTGTACCCCAAGTATCCGCATTGCGTGACGTACAAGAACCGATGCGGGTGTCGGAGCGTGGACTGCGTCAGGAGGGGGGACGGGAAGAGGGACAGGGCTTCGTGCAAGAATTTGATATCGTGCGACAACGAGGCCATGGTTCCCTACTGCTATCTCAAGTTTGGACGGGGAGATGGGCCGGGGGATGGGTTCTGTAACTGTGGATGGGATAAGGGGCTTCCTGGGTGAAAGGGGGGGGGAGAGGATGGGAGAGGGAGGTGTGTGTGAGTGACATCATCGTCACATGTTGAGGGGGAGGTGTGTCGCCCCTGTGCAGCTGATGTTTTGATAGTGATTGTGGGTTACACCTGTGCGAAATGCAGTGCGGATATTCCGTACGGATACTCGGGTAAAGATGTATGTATGTATGTATGTATTCGATTTGTATGAGATGGTTGAATGAATGGAAGCATACATACATACATACACGCACACATGCATTCCTACTACATACTACACATACCGGCAGTGTTGCAATCGCTTAAAGGGGCATAAGAGCCTCTCTGGTCTGAAGATAGTAGGTGGGTAGGTAGGTGCAGTTAGGAGCTGGTGCTTCTTCTTCTTCGTCTCCCCCTTTTCCCTCTATCTCGCTATCCCTTGTTCGACTGAATGGATACAGACGGACATGCTCGCTCACAGGCTACGGCACGATCGAGGCCGATGCATGCCTACATACCTTCTCTACCGTCTTTGACCCTAACTGCCTGCCTGCCTACCTACCTCCCTAGACCCTAGCTAAGCTATACTTACATGCAATACGATATATTCCACGCACGGCTCAAGCCGGCACAACGGCGCACGGCCCGCGAATCTGCCTCACCGTCACAGCCCCCCGCCCCCCCCCCCCCCTCCTCCCCCCCCCCCCCCCCCCCCCCCCCCCCCCCCCCCCCCCCCCCCCCCCCCCCCCCCCCCCCCCCCCCCCCCCCCCCCCCCCCCCCCACCCCTCCCCCTCGTCTCTATGTACGTTCTTGTTCAGCGCCGAGACTCCCAGTTCCCCTCCGCCCCCCTCCTCCTCCCGGGCTGCCGGCTACCTACTTACCTAGGTAGCTAGCTAAGCTGGCTGGAGTGGCTTGCTGTGGTGAGCATGTAGTTGTAGAGTACGGATACCTAGGTGAGTGAGTGATGAGGCGCAGGAAGGAAAAAAGGGAGAGTGAGTTGAGGCCGAAACCGGTTTTTTTTTTGTTCCTTCCTTCCGCCGTCCGCCGTCTTGTCCGTCCGTCTGTCAGCCCGTCGTCGTCGAGTGGCTTCGCTTGTCATGCCAGGCCAGACCAGGCCAGACCGGACCGCGCGGGGGGTTCCCCGCCCGGGGTTTTTTTTCCCCCCCCCCCCCCCCCCCCCCCCCATCCTATCCCCCTTCTGGCCCCCCCCCCCCCCCCTTTTTTTTTCCTTTTCCTTTCAGCTACATACCTACCTCTCCATCTTACACTACTCTTGAGAGGAAGGTAGGTATGCAGAGGAGGAGAAGCAGCAGCAGCGAGAGGAAGTGGAGGGGGGGAGAGGGGTTAACAACGTCATCCGACGAAGGGGGGGGGGAGGGGGAGGGGGAGGGTTCCCTTCCGTCATCTCGACCGACGTTGTATTAAATAGCTTGCTCCCTCACTGTGTTTCTATCGATTGGACTTGCTTCTGCCACTCACATATATTCACACTTACACGTAACAAACGCAATACACGTCGACGACTCTAACATTCAAGGATATAAGTCTCTGTAAAACCACAGCCGAAATCATGTCTTACCGCGGAAACGACGACGATGTGAGTTTCCCTGGCGCTTACTTACCATCATTCACATCACTCCTTTGCTCCCGTGCTGATGGGGAATCGGGGGATGAATAGAACTACGGCTCTGGAGGCCGTACAGGCGGAAACGACTCGTACGGATCCGGTGGCCGCACCGGCGGCAACGATTCGTACGGCTCCGGTGGTCGTGGCGGGGACTCGTACGGCTCTGGCGGTGACTCCTACGGCTCCGGAGGTCGGACCGGCGGGGGGGACGATTCTTACGGCTCCGGCGGTCGCGGCGACTCGTACGGCTCGGGGGGCCGAACCGGCGGTAGCGACTCCTACGGTTCCGGCGGCGGCGGAGATTCATACGGTTCTGGCGGTCGTACCGGCGGTGGCTCCTACGGCTCGGGCGGCAACGACTCTTACGGCTCCGGTGGCGGCCGAACAGGCGGGAGTGACTCTTACGGGTCTGGAGGGAATACCTACGGTAGCTCTGGAGGGAATGACTCCTACGGCTCCTCTGGCGGGAACAAGTACGGCTCTGGGGGGAATGATTCCTACGGTTCTTCGGGCGGAAACAAGTATGGCTCTGGTGGCAACGACTCCTACGGTTCCTCTGGCGGAAACGATTCCTACGGCTCTGGGGGAAACAAGTTTGGTAGTTCCGGCAACGACTCCTACGGCTCTTCAGGTAGCAACAAGTACGGCTCCTCCGGCAACGACTCCTACGGCTCAAGCGGAGGCAACGACTCCTACGGCTCATCCGGCGGCAACAAGTACGGCTCCTCCGGCAACGATTCCTACGGCTCATCCGGCGGCAACAAATACGGCTCCTCAGGCGGAAACGACTCCTCCTACGGCTCCTCCGGAAACGACTCCTACGGCTCTTCCGGCGGCCGCACGAGCGACAACAAGGGAAGCGACAGCACCATGGGCAAACTCATGGAGAAGGCGGGCGATATCCTCGGCAGCCGTAAGCTGGAGGAACGGGGGCAGGAGAAGCGATATGGGAAGGATGGTGGGAGCGGCTATTGAAGTAGGTTTGACGGATGAGATATAAAGGGAAAAGAAAAGGGGGTTGCGGGCATGAGATGATATGTCTTCAAAGAGAGAGGGAGAGAGTTGTTGTTCTTGGTTTTATATCGATTTTTGAGACGACGAGTGATGAAATGTGAATATTCATGATTCGTATGCTATGTCGGTTTGTCTGTATGTATGCCATGCTCTTTGTCCGTGTATCTATGCATCTCCTCGTCAAGTTCATAACCCACACCCCATCACTCAAACCGCCGACGACGACGCGAGTGCCGTCTGAACCGACACTGTCCCTCACTCGCAACAAGCTTCTTCTCCACCTTGACCAGCAGGGAAGCTCCCCTGGCGACAGATCCGCGGGCATCGCGCAAGGGGACGAAACGATACCCCTGACCCAACCGATCGAGGCGGACGCACGCCCACGCCGCCAGGTCATCGCGTCCGATCTCGTCGTCGCGGATGGTGAAGCGGACAAAGGTGAGTTCGGGCACGAGGCCCGCGATGGCGGCAAAGTGGAACTTCTCGGCGCAAAAGTCGACGTCGCGGCCGCGATGGGTACGTGTCCGGGCTTTGAGGAGGGGTACGAAGTCATCGTCTGCTTTTACTTCGTCGTCGTCGTCGTCGTCATCGTCAATATCGTCGTCGATGGATGGCGGTGGAGCGAGGCCGCCGTCGGACCCCTCGACGTGAATCTCCGTCTTGACGTAGGGATGGAAGCGTCTTGCTGATGTGTCGTATAGCGGTAAAGGGATGGCCTGGGCGGCGAGAAATGTGAGGGTAAGGAAGAGCGTCTGCCGATGTGGGGTAACTGGTGATGTGAGACGGGGGCGGAAGCCTGCGATGACGAAGAAAGGGTCAGCTCGTTTTCCCCTCCTCCGTTCCGTCTCCTATTCTTCTTCTTCTTGCCTTCTGGCTTGAGGATGTAACCGCCCGAGTCGGCAAACATGCCCTCGTTGAGCATCATCCCCTCGTCCGTCTGCTGCCAGTTGAGGGCAACGATCTGAGCGCCGGCAGCCCAGAAGACGGGCGGATAGACATTGGACGAGGCGATGCGCAGCCCGGACGGATAGACTCGCATCAGATAGTCACGGTTATGGTCGAAAAGCTCGCTCGGGTTCTTATCGTCGTGGTCGAGAAACTTGCTCTCGGAGAGGGAAAAGATGTGAGTGGGCATCGAGGCCTCCGGCTGAGTCCAGGTCTTGAAGGAGACGGCCTTGGTGTAGATTCCTAGCCGGCTGAGGGCGTGCGTAATCTTGGAAACGGGCGGCGCCGCATCTTCGTTGCCGCCGCCGCCGCCGCTTCTGCTGCTGCCCAAGTCTTGATGATCGACGTGTTTGACCTTGACGAGAATCTTCCGCCGAAGGGAGTCGGGACTCGGCAGCGAGGACGGAGCGGTAGAGGGTGTCGTCACCAGCAGTCCCCGCCAGGCGTCCTTCATGATGTCGACCATGACGGCCTGCTGACGCGGGCTGCAGTGAACCTCGAGGCTGACGATGAGCGGCAGGTCGGTGACGGCAAAGGCGCTCTCGCGGATGGCGTGGCAGACGTCTCGAAATGGTACATGGCGCGTAAGGGTGTAGCCGTGGAGGACGCGAGGTTCTATATCGACGTCTTCTTCTTGATGAACCGTCTCCGACTTCTTCCCGAGGCTCGTCTTTTCCAGCCGAGCGGCGAGAGAGTCTGGCAGACGGTTCCTGAGGCTGTCTAGTCTGCTCTTGTGCTTTTCCTCGCCGGTGCTGCCGTCGCTACTACTATCCGACACGTCTTCGTAGCCGACGCCGTCCCACACGTCGATCTCGACGCAGCGACAGCCTCTCCGCAGGACCCTGGTGTAAGCCTCGGTCGTGCTGTCGCTGGAGAGCTGGTTGCCCGTCAGGTACGTGTTGTGGCTGGAGTTGATGAAGTAGCTGCAAAGGGGCCAGGTGAGATCGCAGGGGGCGACGGGCATGGCGATTTCGGCCTCTCTCGACGTCATGTACCGAAGGAAGTCGTCGATGGTGATGCTGGACGGGCCCAACAAGGCGGCGGCCGCGGGCGAGCCATCGTCGGCGTCCTGGACGCGGCGCACAAACGTGCCGGCCTGGCTTCTCGTCCACGTCTTTTCGGGGCCTGCGTGGGATTCGAAGATGCGTCGCAAGTAAGGCAACGTTACCTTTTCGTTGAGTGGCGACGACGGCGCCATGATGGACTTGGCTTGGCTTCAATACAGACTGACAGACGGACTGAACGATCTTTAGGGGGGGGGTTCGAGAAGGCGAGGCTTGCTGTCAGCCTTGCCGTTAGTATCACGCGGGCGCTTCTGTTATACGTACATCACAGTATTGTGCAAATAGTGTTTGAGCAAAGCTCTGAATCTGATCGACGGACTGCTTACATTGTACCTTCCTTATCAGTACTAGACACTGCTAGCTCACTAGTCAGTTGTGAACTGGAGTGTTCTGGACTTCTGCTTCTTCAACATCTCATTCCCTGTCACCGACGGTCAAGGCAAACCGTTTCTTCCCTTCTTGACTCGTCTCTTCCCTTCTCTTCCTCCCTTCTCCGCTTTCTGTCTCCCAGCATCTGCCCCTCCTGCCCCCTCCTCCTCTTCACAAACGTAGCATTAGGACGGTGAAAAAAAAAGGACGTTACTGTTCAGAGATATCTTTCCCGTAAGACAAGCAGCACCGAGATCGTTGGGGTTTTCTGTCAGCTATTGTTGACGACCAACTACACGACCTCCCCTTCGAGTCAAGGAACTACGGGTAGTAGTCTATCTGTACATACCTATCCGTACGGAGTGAAGCAATTGTCTTGTTCTCGTTTAAAACCCCATGTCCTCGTAGTAGGCATATCTTATCTTAGCCCGGGCTTGGCCCCACGGGCTTCCCCGCATACCCCGGCTGCGGGGTGGGGCGAACAGATGCTTAATGAAACGACGATGAAGCCCAAGTTCGCTGATTAGTCAGGTCGCTGCTCAAACCACCATCCATCGACGAGGAGCCTGTCTGGCTTGTCACGAAGCTGAAGACGAGGCGTGCTTGAAGAATGGTGAATATTTACAGGAGATGGTAAGCAGAAGAAGTTCTTCGATAGGAAGAAAGACTCCGGCGGATTCAATTCGACGTGTCCAATTTCTATGACTACCTCCCTCGCAAGTAGCCTAGTCTTGGGCACGCCCAAGAGCACAGTGAAAGAGGCTAAGAGGAATGATGAATCGATAAGTGAATACAACTGCCTAGGAGCCTAGAGACCTGGGGAGACAGGAGGCTATATACTGTAGAAGTACAGGTACCTAGCAGGATAGCTATCCCCTAGATAATCTTAGTGCATAACGGCTGTAGAGATGTATCGAGACTACGCCCCGATGTATAAAGGGGGGGGCCGTGCCGGGACTGTAAGAGCCCCCTGGTCTGACCCTCCCTATGCCTCTATGCGTTATGCCTGAGTCGTATCCCTAATGCCTATACCCTATAATATACCCCCTCCGGGCATAGGCAAGAGGTTTATATCCGGAATTATTAGTTAGGCATTAAAAAAGGCAGAAAAGAGCGTCCTAAACGACTAAACGAAGCGTGCCTAAATTAATAGTCTATTAGAGAAAAAAGGGCGTAGAAGTAAGCGTAGGGTAGGGAGCGATAAGAGAGCCGATAACGATAGTATTAATAAGGAAAAAATACTAAATAATACTATATAAGATTAGATCGCGAATAAGAAGGTAACCCGATAAGATAGATACGTAGGGCGGATCCCTATAGCGTAGTAGTTTGGCTACCTACTACGTTATAGCTACTAACTAATTACTAGTAGGTTGGAGATACTCCCGTACGCTAGTCCGTAGAGGGTTATTATTAAGGTTCGGGCTAGGGGAGAGGGAAATATCGTAGTAATACCCGGTAACTAGGTTCCGTTGAATCTAGCTAGGCTACGAAGTAGCGTACTATACGCCGAGTACCTCTTTTATTACTTAGTATCCTATCGTATTACTTTTTGGGCGTATACTAGTGACTTCGGGCCGCCGCGAGGTTAAAATCGCAGGCGTTATATTAGCAGGTACTAGGTAGCGATCGAATAGAAAGGAGAAGAAGCTGCGTAGAAAGGAATAAACGCTACCTAATCCGGAGAAATAGCAGGGTAGAAAAACAGCGTTCGAACCGTATAATCGTATTCTTTTTTCAATTTTTATAAGAGAGAAGGGCCGGCCTAAAATCAAAGCGCTAGGGAGGCCGGCATAGGGGTAACCCTAAGGCAGCGGCGAAAGACGTAAAAGGCCTCCGAAGGCAAGGCTTTAGTAAAGCCGTTAGCAGGGTTATCGGCCGATACAACCTAATAAAGATAAAGGCGCCTAGCCTGTACTTCTTAACGCAGCTAGTGCCGATGAACGTTAACGTGTCGGAGGTTCGTAGTAAGCTTTGCCGGCGGGTCGGTTATAAGAGTAATAGTGCGGGCGTTATTATAAAACAGAGTATCGAGGCCTATAAAAGAGAAGCCTAACTCCTTAATTAGGCGTTGAAGAGAGCGTTATTCCCGGGTAGCGTTAGAAAGGGCATATAACTCTGCCTCCGTGGATAAAGTCGTTATAGAGGTCTGTTTATTAGCCTGCTAATTAAAAATACCGCCCTGATTAAGAAAGAAGTAGTAGCCCTATGAAGATTTACGAGAGTCCTAATAGTCGGCAAAGGAGGAGTTAGAAGCATAATAGATCGATAAAGAACCTGGACCGTAGGAGAGAATAAGGTCCTTGGTAGCTATAAGATAGGCTAAGTAGCGTTAGAGAAGCTAAAAATACAGAGGGCCCGGATTAGTACTATACCGAGTAAGCTTGCTTACTATAAAGGCAATATCCAGGCGTGTATGAATGGCAGGATAAAGAGCGTAACCGATTATAGATAGGTAAAGAAGATAGTTATCGCGGGAGGTCATGCCGTCGAATTTGGTAATAGGGGTAACCGGGAGGGGGGTCTCGAGAGAGACATTGCGCTATTATAAGGTCTTAATTCTGAATTTTGACTAGATTTAGGACTCGATATAGTGCTTTTAAGAGAGCTAAAGCTTCTTATAAGCACGATCCCGAAGGATCTTAATACCGAGGAACTACTGAACATCGCTAAGATAGGAGACCCGAAACCTCTATAGGAAGGCATTATGAATTTCCTTCTACTATAACTCGTAATAGTATGAAAAGACTATTAAAATATTATTAATAAAGAAAATAATCTATATATCCCTATACCGGAGGATACAGGGGTCCTTATATAACTTAGTATAGCCCCGAGATTTAAAGAACGTGGTAAGCAAATCGTACTAAAGCTTCGGAGAAATACGAAGCCCGTAGACGCTACGGTATAGCTGAAGACATTTGCCGGGCTGTATATAGCCCGAAGGCATTATGCAGAAAACTAGCTCGGGTAGCGTTATATTAAGAAACGCAGTCTTAACGTCGTACTATCGAATCTCCAGATCGTCCCGACAGCTAATAGCCGCGAGAAGCCGAAAAGTCCGGGCCCGTAGGGTTGCTGCGTAGGTATTAGAGTCGTCCGGCGTTTACTAATTGCCGTAGACGACGATACGCGCCTTAAAGCGCTATACGAGCCCCTAAGCGTCGGTTTTATACGTATAGACCCATTTTATCTAAATTAGCCAGCCCTATGCTTTAGTATACGGAATAACGGACTATATACCCTAAATATCCTAAGCCTTTATCTCGTTATCTATAGCTTCTTTCTATTACGGCTAGTAAGGCGAAGACCGGGCTTATAATACCGTAGAGGGAGGAGGAGGTAAGTCTTTTTCAAATAAAGAGATAGAGGAGGCGTTATAAAGGACGGTAGCTACGAAGTTAACTCCCGGGGTCCTAGACCGGCGGGTTCGGGGACCTTCGATAATATTAGCCGGATTTACCCCCTTAGAGGTATCCCTCTACCGACGAGGGGGGTTATAGCCCGTGATCTAATTAACTAGATTAGAGTAGTCTAGGGGCTTAGTAGGGGTAACTTAAATCTCGGGTCCGATAGAGGTATTATTAGGGGTATCCTATAGTAGTTCCGAATCTAGGGAGGGTATATAAGCACTACTGTTAGAAACCTCGTTACCGGCACCTTACGGAGGAGAGTTGCCCGGCGTTAGAGAGTCGGGTCCTACTGATTCATCCGTCTCTAGGGGGGTATAAAAACCCTTTACCGCCCCCGTATCGTCTTCTAGAGGGCAGGTATTACTAAAGGAAGAAGCAAGACGCGATTGCGCGTAGGGGGTGTCGGTAGTAGCGGCCGTTGTACTTTACGAGGGCTCTATACTTTGTATATTTGCCGAAGAAGAGACTAAACGCGTATTCTTAGGAACTAAAGGAGGTACCGACTAGTAGGCTATACGCGCGTCCCGTAAGGGAGGAAGAGAAGAGGAAGAAGAAGAAGAAGAGGCTGGGAGAGGTCCCTTATATACCCTATCTAAAATACCCCCTGATTTAAACTCGGGGTATGGAAAGAGGTAGAAAGGAAAGCCGGTATTCTCCGGGACTTCGGAGTTATCGTCTAGTGTATATACTTATTCAAGAAAATCATAGGCGTAGACTTGGTAATCTAAAGCGTCGGTTTCTCGGGTCTTCGAGTAGAAGACCCGCTTATCGAATCTAATATTAGCTAAGGTTAAAAGCTTCGTCTACCGTATAGACGGGATCTAGATAACGAATTAGTTAGTCGATCGATAGCCGACGAGATATCCGATATAGGCTCGTACTAAGAGGGGGTTCTATGATTTCCCGTGTTTAATGTGTTCGAGGGCCGTGATCGTTATTAGATAGGCTATATAACCGTATGCCCGAAGGTAACCAAAAGAGGGTCGTGGGTCCTTAATATAGGCGTATAAGGGATTATTATTCTTTAGGTAAGTCTACTAACGCGTATAGGGACTGTTTATATTACCTGGTCTAATCGTAGGTATTATATTCAAAAGGTAAACCGCCGTTCGATAAATCTCGGGCTAAAGGGAGTCTGGAAGGGATGACTGAAGAGAGAGTAGGCGTGCTCGTTCTTTAATAATAGCCCCTGATCTTTCGGTATAGCTATTCTATATAGGCGTAGAGGGGGTAGAAATAACGAGTCGAATGCCTTGTTTTTTAAATATCTATACCTGGTCTTTCGTAAGAAGGGCCTTTTCCCCGTCGGTTACTAAAGTTATAACCGGTAGGTTAAACTATCTTTTAAGCTACTTTAAAATCTTATTTATAGCTTCTCGAATATCCGTCTTTCTATATAACGGGTAGAAAAAACGTATTCCCGTAGTTATATAGGTAAATAAAGTAAAATAACGGTAGCTATTAAAGGCTTCGACTAGGCCGGGATGCAAATCAAAGCTTAGCTGTATTCCCGGGCGTTATGGTCGATATTCTGGCTTAGTACGGGAGACTTGTCGTTTGGCCTTCCCTTGGAGGCAGATTTTATAGGTAGTCGTAACGTATAAGAGGTCTTTTATCGTAGGGGTTCTTAGAAGGGCTTTTATGGCCTTCTCCCCTAGATAGCCGAGGCGCTAATACTATCGGGCTAGATTATTATTATAAGGGACTTCTTTAATAACCGCGTTTATAAGCGGAAAGTCCTTTCGAGAGATAATATACTAGTCGTTGACTCGAGTTATCTAGAGCAGGGTTTTTCGGGACTTCTTATAGTATAGCGTATTATCCTCTTGGTTCTAAAAAATACCTATCTTGATCCCCTAATATACTATAAAAACACTGGTCGGTATTTATAGTATATACTAATAATCCGCAAGCTATAAAATATCTCCCGAGGCAAGATAAAGAGTAATTTATCCTATACTAAGGGCCCGGAGTTACTGCGTGCCGACTCGAACGGTATAGGTAGATCCTTTAGTATAGGATCCTTTATTAAACCAACCGGCATTATTAATAACCGTAATATTCGCTCTAGAATTATAAATAAGAGCGTTAATTAATTGGTTCGTCTAGGTAGTTATATTAACGGATGCCCCTAAGTCGTAAAATACGACGTTAGTCGTAGCCGATAGTACCGGGGCATCGTTTAGGATCTAAAAGACCGTTAGGCTTAATTCCTTATCGGATAGGGGCTACTACTTTAGGGCCTTTGATTTTTCTTAAGGGTATGCCTTAAAGTGATTCTCGAGCTTCTTCTTTGCGTCGTCCCTAACCTTCTACCCCTTACGAGGAGATTTATCGTATACGGATCTAAAGGTCTAATAAGTAGTCTACTAGTCCTGCTTTATTATACGGTAAGTCCTATACGGGCATCGTAAACGGGAATTCTACTATAATTCGGGGGTACTATTCGTCTAATAGATAGATCCTTTAGGGGTCTCCGTTAAACGTGACTAGATATGCGATTAAAAGAGGGAAATAGCGTTAGTAACCTTGATTTTACTACCGGGGTTTAGGTTATTATAAAAACGGACGAGGCTTTAAAAGTTATTAAGCTAGTTAATATTAGCGAGCTTAAGGGAGGTTAAGAAATCCTCTAGTATTCGTAAGGAATCGATAGGAACGTTAAGGTCCTTATAGTCCTAAATTACCCGATTAAAAAAGATAGACTAGGCTATCTAATCCCAAGATCCACGCTTAGTAACGAGGGCTAGATACTTCTTTTTGGTAATACGTTTTTCGCCGTCTTCGTTAGGGATAATATGCGCCCGAAGCTCCTAAATACGGCCCCTGGGGGTATCGTAGCTAGAGATAGCCTTACGGTAGTCGTCGCTAATGGACTAGTAAATCAGGGTATTAAGGCGCTATATAAAGTCCTCTAGTTTATCGATTCTATTCCGCTTACGAATATCCCTTTAAAGGGCAACGTTAGTAGTATTATTAGGGAGATCGGCTAGGTAGCCGGGAATAATATTAGTACTATCGGGGTTATAGTAGGACTAAACCTTCTAGGCCTTAGCCTATACCTTAATATCGTTAATCTATAA